>VSMD01038367.1:0-137538 GCA_008750895.1 Mirza zaza | reverse complement strand
ATATTGTAGAGCTCTAATTCGTTAGAAATTTAATATACTGAGGATGGTATTTTAATCAATTTTGTTTGGACAGGAAAGAAAAGTCTTTGGCTTTTAAGATAAGGCGAGGGAGGATTTGCCCTCTCTAACTGGATCACATAACAGTATTTCACAGGGAGTTGGAATCAATAGTTTCTATGAAAATTGAAAGGAAATGTGGCATCAAATGATATTGCAGAGTAAAATTGGCAGTAAATAATAAGTAATTAAGTATGATAAATACAATTAAGGAAGATAAATGCTGATAATTCAGAAAATTCATACTATCTTTGAAAATAATGTAAAAGCAAGGAACTCATAATTTTTTGCAGAATGGGGATGTTTTTTCATCAACTTTCAGGTGTTGACTGAATGTGTAAATAGCATATCATATTGGCAATTGTAGAAGGAACTGGAAAAGGAGAGAATTTGCAACTATAACCATATGTTTATAAAATCATTGTATAAAACTCATCATTAGACCATAAATACAAATAAGATCTTAGATAAGTAAAGAGGGAGAAGTGCTTAGAGAATGTTCATATCCAGGACAACATAGAAAATGTGAATAATTCAGGAATCTCCTTATGAGTATTCTAAATAGTAGGGAAAGCATAATAGCAAGTTTCCAAATATACATGACAGCTAAAAATATAAATTAAAATAGGAGACTTTAAGAAACTTTAAAAGTAGATAGGGTTGGATTTGGAGTCTGTCCTTGACTGTTTTGGAGTGACAGATATCTGAGTTCAAGCAGCTAGATAGTACCAGAAAACTGCATTTAAAAACATAAAATTAGGCCAGGTGCAGTGGCTCACACCTGTAATCCCAGCACTCTGAGGGGGCAAGTCCAGTGGATCCTTTGAGCTCAGGAGTTCGAGACCAGGTTGAGCAAGAGTGAGACCCCGTTTCTACTAAAAATAGAAAGAAATTAGCTGGACAACTAAAAATATATAGAAAAAATTAGCTGGTCATGGTGGCACATGCCTGTAATCCCAGCTATTCAGATGGCTGAGTCAGGATTACTTGAGCCCAGGAGTTTGGGGTTGTTGTGAGCTAGGCTGAAGCCACGGCACTTGAGCATGGGCAACAGAATAACACTCTAACTCAAAAAAAAGAAAAAAAACAAAAATTAATTTATTTAAGAGAATTTTGACTTAAGGAAAAAATCAAAGAAAAGTACAATGGTTTAAGTTTTATTGATATAATTCATACACTATAAAATTCACCAATTTTAAGTACACACTTCTATGAGTGTTATTAGGTTTACATAGTTGTGCAACCATCACCACAATCCTATTTTAAATCATTTTCACCACTACAAAAAGAAACCCAATGCTCATTTGCAGGCCCTCTTCAGTCCAAGGTGACCACTAATATACTTTCTGTCTTTACAGAGGTGCCTTTCCTAGACACTTCATATAAATGGAATTATACTTTTGTATATCAGGCTTCTTTTACTAAGCATAATATCTCTGAAGTCTATCCCTGTTTTAGCATAATTATAATAATTTTTGCAGAGCATAGAATCAGTCAAGATTGAAATTATTTTCTTCAAATGGCTATAATGAAAAAAGAAGCAAATGTTTGATTCAATAAATTATTTTTACATTAAGTAATATGTACTGTATACGGGTGAGCAAGAACAAAATTATTCATACCCAACTGCTTAATAAACAAGTCTTTGCTTGTTTATTTCCTACTAGAGATTTATTCATAAATCTCTTGAGAGTGTAATGTTGGATTTACGTGAATGACTCACACTCAGCACAAACCCGCTTAGTGCTCATGCTGCGGCTGTCCGGCAGCCGGTACCCACCAGCACCTCGCTAGTACTCCCCACATCTTTTTGGAGGGGGTCTGCCTGTAAGACCTGAGAAGATTTACTTAATTGTGTAGGTCTTGAGTTTTCATTTATTAAATAAGATGTAAAGAATAATAGATTAGAGAGTTTCCTCCTAGATCTAATATTATCATTCTATCTTCAATTTCCTCCCAAACTTATCATAAATTGTTTAGTAAAAGTAATTATAGTAAAATGTGTAATTGATTATCAAAGGGAAGAACATTTTCCTCGCTAATAGAATTCCTATAAACTATATAATTTATTTCCTTTCATTTACATTGCCTCTGTACACTAATAATATAACAGGTATACTGTATTATGTGTAGACCTAAGGAAATATTTATAGAAAGCTTGCTTAGAAAGGGAAGAGAGTAATAAAAGAAACAAATGCTGGGAAAGCCATCAGCATGATTAAAAGCTAGCTTTTCCTCTCAAATAAAATAAATGGCCAAAATAAAGCTTTCTCAATCAGTTTATGCTTAATTATATTGATTTATTATTCAATTTTTTTCTGTTATTATTATACCAAAAGGCATAGAATTCCACTTAGCAAAATTATTCATCTCCAAATTATAACTGGCATATTCATTTCATCTAGAAATTGTCAACTCTTTCATTTGTCCAAAGTATATCCAGTTATTACATTTACTGTCTCAAAAGCCTCAAAAGCAAAATTTTTGCTCACTTGCATGATAACCATTAACATAATCCTGCAAAGAAATTGTGTTGTGATGGCCATCTTGCACACTTTTTTCTGAACATCAGCCTACATTGAGCACCCACTCAGTCTGCTCCTGCAGGTTGACCTACAGCAATGGCATCATTTTTATCTTTCTTTTCTCTAATTTGTAAGCATTACCCATTTCTTAAAAATATCAAAGATAGGAAAACAATTAGAAAGTTAAGTTTGAATAAGGGTAGGATATTTTGACAGGAAACTGAGGAGATATGAAAACAAGGAGAGAAGTGCAGGTCATTGGAGACCACTAAAACTATCTCCATATCAGCAGCAAAGACATTTCTGTTTCTTATCATTCATGTGTTCACTGAACTAACACTTTCAATTTCCTTCAAGAACTTTTTTTCCGTTGCATTTACAACTCGGCTAACTGGCCTAAGTGGTCTAGCTTTTGGCCTATCTCAGCTTTTGACATTTCTTTTTCACTAAACTCAATCATGTCTAGCTTTTGATTTAAAGTAAGAGATACACAACATTTCCTTCCACTTGAACACTTTGAGATTATTGTAAGACTATTATTTGGCCTAATTTCAATATTGTTGTGTCTCAGAGAATAGGGAGGCTCAAGAAGGAGAGAGTTGAGGGAATTGTTGGTGGGTTGAGCAGTCAGAACACACAACATTTATTGCTTAAGTTCTCCATTTTCTTTGGGCACAGTTTGTGGTGCCTCCAAATAATTGAAATAATAAAATCAAAGATCACTGATCACAGATGACCATTACAGATATAATGATGATGACAATTTTTGAAATGTTGTGAGAATTAACAAAATGAGACACAGAGACATGAAGTGAGCACATGCGGTTGGAGAAATGGTGCCAATAGACTTGCTGAACACAGAGTTACCACAAATATTCAATTTGTTAAAAAAAAAAAAAAAAGGAAGGAAGGAAGGAAGGAAAGGAAAGGAAAGGAAAGGAAAGGAAAGGAAAGGAAAGGAAAGGAAAGGAAAGGAAAGGAAAGGAAAGGAAAGGAAAGGAAAGGAAAAAGGAGAGAGAGAAAGAAAGGCAAGTATCTGTGAAAAGCAATAAAGTGAAGCACGATAAAAGAAAACATGCCTGTATAATACACAAGAGAAATTAAACAGGAAAATTGTTTTTAATGAATTCAAAGACCTTAATTCATGTATTAAGTAGCCCCTAAATTGTGTTACATGCTTGGTTTTTATTTGTTTGCTTGTTTTAGGATCATAGAATGCCCTTTGTAAATTCCTTCACAAATACAGGACAATGTAATTTGTCATTACATTACATAAATTCTATATTCCTGATATATCAGGATTACCTAATCTCAAGGAAGGTAGGTACAGAATAGTATAATAATCAGTCAACATAAATAATAGTTTATGTATTTGTACATAAACATAAATATTTGTACATCAACATAAATAATAGTTTATGTATTTAAATAGTATTTAATTTTTATGTGTGAATAAATTAGTGACCAAGTCAAGATCAGTTGATAAGAGGATCATTTGGTGGAATCAGACATTAGAAAATTGAATTTCCTCTCCTTCAAATGCTTTTTAGCTGCTCTGTGTCTATAAGAATATTGTTTCAAAGGGATGTGATACATAAACTAATCTCATATTATAAACATTGATTTGTTGATATACTTAAAATTATATGCTCTCATGGCATTGACTATTAGTATCACCAACTAACAGAAATAAGAAAATATTGGTGCTAACTGTGGCTTATGTTTTTTATTCTTTTTTGCATATATAAGAACTTCTGGAGCCTGAGTCGGGTAAATGGATGCTAAAAATGGATCTGTAGTGACTGAGTTTATTTTACTAGGATTTTCTGAACGATGGGAACTTCAAATTTTCTTCTTTGTGACATTTTCCTTAATCTATGGGGCTACTGTGGTAGGAAACATCCTCATTATGGTCACAGTGATATTTAGTTCGACTCTCCATTCTCCCATGTACTTCCTCCTTGGAAACCTCTCTTTTTTGGACATGTGTCTCTCCACTGCCACTACACCCAAGATGATCACGGACCTGCTCAGTGAACACAAGACCATCTCTGTATGGGGCTGCATGGCCCAGATGTTCTTTATGCACTTCTTTGGGGGCGCTGAGATGACTCTTTTGCTAGTCATGGCCTTTGACAGGTATGTAGCCATATGTAAACCCCTGCACTACAGGACAATCATGAGCCACAGGCTGCTGAATGGGTTTGTGACGCTTTCATGGATCATTGGTTTTATACACACCATGAGCCAGATGGTATTAACAGTGAACTTGCCTTTCTGTGGCCACAATGTCATAAACAGCATATTTTGTGACCTTCCTCTGGTGATCAAGCTTGCTTGTGTTGATACATACGCCCTGGAATTATTTGTCATTGCTGACAGTGGGCTGCTGTCTTTTATCTGTTTCATCCTCTTGCTTGTCTCCTACACTGTCATTCTGGTCACTGTACGACAAAAATCATCGGGAGGGCTCTCCAAGGCTCTATCGACATTGTCTGCCCACATCATTGTGGTCACTCTGTTCTTTGGACCTTGTATCTTTATCTATGCCTGGCCATTCAGTACGTTGGCAAGCAATAAAACGCTTGCTGTGTTTTACACTGTTATCACACCCTTACTGAATCCTATTATTTATACCCTGAGAAATCAGAAAATGCAGGGGGCCATGAGGAAATTACTGTTCCATCATGTTAGCTCTGCACAAAACTTCTAGGCTTTATAATTAGCACAACTTTCAGGTACTATGATATGATAATTTGAGTACGTTATGTACAATGAGGCATTTCACTCTTTTTTAAGGTCTTGAGGATTTTTTTCTCTTTTATTTCATTATATTATGGGGGTACAGATATTGTTAGGGTTACATATATTGCTCCTGTCACCCCTCCCCCTCCCGCTGTGAGAGAGCTTCAAGCTTGTCCAACCCCGGATGGTGGGCACCACACCTATTATCTAAGTATATACCCTTCCCCTCCCCCCCTACTACCTGCCCACCACCCAATAAAAGTTTTTTTTTTTTTGACATTTTGGTTACATTGTATATCTTTGCCTCTCCCTAAAAAGGGTTCGAAGTAATCCCTTCCCCCCTACAATACTCGCCACATCCCTAAGATGTGGATCTCCCCCAATCCCTGGTAAACACTACCACTATTTGAGCACCATAGTTATAATCAGTCAGTACCAATTTGATGGCAAGTAGATGTGGAGCCCATTTTCTTGATCTTGTGTCACCTCGGGGTTTGTATAATGGGCTTAAGCTTAATCCAGGATAGCATAAACAGTGCTAGCTCACTGTCATTTCTTAGAATTGAGTAATATTCCATTGTGAGCATATATCAAATTTTAATTATCCACTCATGAATTGAAAGACACTTGGGTTGTTTCCATGATCTTGCAATAGTGAATTGTGCTGCCATAAACATTCGGGTGCAGATGTCTTTATAATAGAATGTCTTATGTTCTCTTAGGTAGATACCCAACAATGCTATTGCTGGGTCGAATGGTATTTCTATTTCTAGCTGTTTGAGGTATCTCCAAATTCTTTTCCACAAAGGTTGCACTAATTTGCAGTCCCACCAGCAGTGTAAGAGACAGTTCCTATCTCTCCACATCCTCGCCAGCATTTGTTGTTTTGAGATTTCTTGATACAAGACATTCTCACTGGTGTTAGATGGTATCTCACTGTGGTTTTGATTTGCATTTCTCAGATGATTAGAGATGTTGAGCATTTTTTTATATGTTTGCAGGTCATTATTTTGTCTTCTTTGGAGACTTTTCTGTTCATTTCCGTTGGCCATTTCTTAATGGGGTTGTTTGATTTTTTTCTTGTTAATTCTTTTAAGTTCTAGATAGATTCTTGTTTTTAGACCTTTATCAGAAGTGTAGAGAGCAAATATTTTCTCCCACTCTATGGGTTGTCTATTTGCTCTAATGATAGTTTCCTTGGCTGTGCAGAAACAACCCAAGTGCCCGTCAATTCATGAGTGGATAACTAAAATTTGGTATATGTTCACAATGGAATATTACTCAATTCTAAGAAACGACAGTGAGCTAGCACCGTTTATGCTATCCTGGATTAAGCTTAAGCCCATTATACAAAGCGAGGCGACAAAAGATCTAGAAAATGGGCTACACATCTACATGCCATCAAATTGGTACTGACTGATTAAAACTATGGTTCCAAATAGTGGTAGTGTTCACCAGGGATTTGGGGGCAGGGGGGAGATCCACATCTTAGGGATGTGGCGAGCATTGTGGGGAGAAGCGATTTCCTCGAACCCTTTTTAGGGAGAGGCAAGGATATACAATGTAACCAAAATGTCAAAAAAACAAACAACTTTTATGGGGTGGTGGGCAGGTGGTAGGGGGGAGGAGGGGAAGGGTGTATACTTAGATAATGGGTGTGGTGCCCACCACCTGGGGGTTGGACAAGCTTGAAGCTCTGTCATGGTGGAAGGGGGGATGGGTGACAGGGGCAATATATGTAACCCTAACAATATTTGTACCCACATGATATCAGGAAATAAAAGGAAAAATTAAAAAACAAAAGATGCCAGAGGGAAAATTCAATGGAAGAACAATTTCAATACAACAAAGAACAGTCTTTGAAACCAAATAGTTTGAGGATTATAAGTATGCAAGGCTGACTTTCAAACTGGAATAAAAAACATAAAAACAAAAACATGGTTCCTTATTTTGTATAATATTCCATGTAGTTTAACCCTCCCAAGAGATTTACATAAAAAGCCTGTTTATTTGTGATAATTTGTTAGACAAGAAATATTAATAGAAAACTAATACCTGACATACCCTCTCCTGGCCTTTGGTAAGACTACCTCTTCTCTTGCCCCTCTAGCTTAGATGTGATGGTGACTTCCAATTAATGGTAATCTTTGGTTTCTCTGAACATGCCCTGTTTAAAATCTCAGACATTCTGTCCACTTGAGTAGCTAGTTAAATCATTTCTGTTTTAAATACTTAAAGTTTTTTCTCATTTCCAAATTAGACCCCAAAAAAATGGGTTTCAGAAGAGGCAAAGGTTATAGCTCTCCACTGACTCAGCTCCAATGAAGAATTTACAATTTCAATACAAATTCAAAGAGCAGTCTTTGAAACCAAATAGTTTGAGGAATGTAAGTATATAAGGGTTACTTTCAAACCGGAATGAATAAACATAAAAAACAAAAGCATGTTTACTTATTTTGTATAATATTCCATGTCACTGGGGCTAAATCTCCACTGACTCAGCTCCAATAAAGAATTTACACCAAAGAGCTACCCAATTATATGGCTTTTTTCTTATTTGCTCCTTCTAATTGTAAGGTAGGCTGTACAGTGTACCCTGACTGAATTAAGTGTCTATTACTAAGGAAGAATGAGAGAACTGCTTTTTAGAAGACAGTACAAGTCTCTGGCACAAAGTATATGCCCATCGATAATCTAGTATCTAATGAGTGAAATGAAACATCTTTGGCCTAGACTAGTGCTTTCTGGAGAGAGTTTGAGCCTCTATGGAAAGACATAGCTGACTTATCCTAAAGAATATGCAATTTCAATTATGAATAAAAAAAGAATCATGACTGGGAAACTAACGTGTCTGCCATAGTCAGTTAACACCACAGTTATTCAATATTTTTCAAAAATTTCAAGTTAACAGAATAAGGTAATCAGAGGACACAGGCTTCTTCTGCCACTGAGGTAACTAATAGCCATTCCTGTTAGGAAACCTCAGAGAAAGAAATGCAGCTGCACACCCAAGAAACCCTCATGTAGTAGCTGCTGTTGTGCCCAGTTAGATTGCAACCACCTCCTCTCCCAAACGGCACATGCCCTGACCCCTGAGCCACAGCTTTTCCATGAGTGCCCATATTCTAGACCTAGGCTCTATTGATAAACTGTACCCACTCATGTCTCAGAAACCTGATCCGTCACCATAGTGAGCTAGCTTTCACTCTGGGCCTTAGAGTTAAAATCTCTTGGGGTGTGCCTATTCCCTGGGCACCCACATATCCCAAGATACAGACCTTGACCCAACACTGGAGACATTATAATTCTGTGCATCCTGTGTTCCTGGTCTTGGCTCCCTGTCTTCTTCACAGGAACTTGTGTCTTATATACTGTTACCAACATGGCAGTGAGGGTGCCTGCACCCCGGGTACCAGTGCCATTCCCACCCTGGCCTCCAGAGCCATAGTTCCTCTATGTGTGCACGCTTCAGGCCTCAGTTTTGTGGCCACTCCAGGAACACCGCTCATCTACTCCAATGCCACTGTCACTTGGAATAGGCCTACAAACCAGATACAGTGTCATGGGGGATCCTGTCAGCCACAGCTTCTCCAGTGGGAGAAAAAGATTAGGAGGACTTTCTCAGCCATTGCCAATGAAGATACCGTCAATCCTCACTTCCATTCTTGCCAGCCAAGAATCCTTGGAATCTATCAACACTGACCTTGGCTAATGGAGCTGCACTGAGACTACACAGCCATATCCTCACTCGTGTTAGAACCATTAAACTTCACCCAGCTAGTCCTCTTGTGCTCTAGTCCTCATAAGCTGCACCAAAATAAGCCTGTAGATTCTCAAAAATTAATGTGCAGACATCAATGCTTAAAAAAACAAAAACAATGAGATATATAACCTTCAAAAGACCACAATAATTTCCCTGGAGTTGAAATGGAAATATATACATATATTCTCTCTCTCTCTCTCTCTATATATATATATATATATACACATATATATATATATACACACATATATATATACACACACACACACACACACACACATATATATATTGCTTTATATGTATATATTATATATATATATATGGAGCAATACATACCTACATCAAAAAAAAATATCAAATAAACAATCTAATGTAATATCTTTAGGAAGTAGAGGAGGAATAGCAAACTAAGTCCAAAGTTAGTAGAAGGAAGATTATAAAATAGATGAAAGCAGCAATAAATGAAAGAAAGAGTAGAAAACAATAGAAAAGTTCAGCAAAACTAAAAGCTTATATTTTGAAAATACAAACAAAGTTGACAAGCATTTAGCTAGGCTAAATAAGAATAATAGAAGGAAGACTCAAATAAATCAAATCAGAAATAAAACAGAAACCATTACATCTGATACCACATAAGTACAAATGATCATGAGTCCCTTATAAGCAATTATTCCACACCAAAATGGATAACCTAGATAAAATGGAAAAATTCCTGGAAACTATAACCTATCAATATTGAATCATGAATAAACAGAAAATATGAACAAACCAATTACAAGTAAGGAGATTGAATCAGTAATAAAAAGTTTCTGATCAGACAAAAGCCCAGAATCTGAGGGCTGCACTGCTGGATTCTACAACACATTTACAGAAGAACTAACACCAATCCCTCTCAATCCCTTCCAAAAATTAAAGAGGAGGTAATACTCTGAAACTCATTGTATAAAGCCAGATACTAAAACCAGACAAAGACACTGAAAGAAAAGAAAATTACATGTTATTATCACCGATAAATATAGACGCAAAAACCACAAATTGAATTGAAAAGCACATTAAAAGGATTATTCACCATGATCAAGTGGAATTTAGCCCAGTAATGCAAGATGGTCCAACATACACAAATAAATAAATGTGATACATCTCATTAATAGACTGAAAGACAAAAACCATATGATCTTCTCAATAGATGCAGAAAAGGCATTTGACAAAAATCAACATCCTTTTATGGTTAAAACAAACCTCTCAACATCTTCCTGACTATAATAAATAATAATGCATTTTATATCTCAAAATTGCTGAGTAAATTTTAAATGATGATGAAAGTATGTGAGGTGATAGATTTGTTAATCAGTCTGATTTAAAATCAATTCATATTTTAAACATAAATCTCAACATCACATTATGACTCATACATATATATAATTATTATTTGTCAAATAAAAATAAAATTTTAAATCTTTAAAAATTATTGCTCACCAAATTAGGTATAGAAGAAATGTACCTAACATAAGAAAGGCCATACATGACAAGTCTACAGTTAACATCATAATCAGTGTGAAGAGTTCAAAGTCTTTTCTTTAGGAACAGGAACAACACAAGGATGCCCACTCTACCCACCTAGTACTAGAAGTCTCATCCAGAGAAATTAAGCAAGAAAAATAAAGGAAAGTTATTCAAAATCAGAATAGAAGTTAAATTATCTCTGTCTGCAGATGACATGATCTAATATATCCCCTAAAGTATATAAATATCCTATATATGGATATCTATGTGTGTGTATCTTATACATAACCCTAAAGACAGCTCTACAAAACTGTTATATCTAATAAATGAGTTCATTAAATGTACAGCATACAAATTCAATGTACAAAAATCAGTGGCTTTTCTATATACTCACAATGCACTATTCAAAAACTAAATCAAGAAAAGAATTCTATTTACAATAGCTACAAAAAATACTAGGGATAAATTTAACCAAGGATGTGAAGTATCCATATTCTGAATATTATAAACATTGTTGAAATAAATTGAAGAAAACACAAATAAATGGAAAGTATCTTGTGACAATGGGCTGGAAGAATTAATATGTTAAAATTTTCCTAGTATCCAAAGAGACCTATAGATTCAATGCAATCATTATCAAAATTGAAATGATTGGTAAAGGGTGGGTTCTCATAGGCACAAAGAGATGTAAAGGACATTGGAAGATAAGAAGGGGTGATGATGAGAAGAAAGTAAGAGGTAAAATCTTACCTATCAGGTACAATGAACACTGTCTAGGTAATGAACACACTGAAAACCCTGATTTCAGCATTGTACAGTATATCCATGTAACAAAAACATTTGTACCCCCTTAATATTTTGAAATAAAAAACAAGAGAAAAATTTAAATGGCATTTTTCACAGAAATAGAAAATTCATATTCATCCTAAAATTCATATGATACCACAAACAACCCTAGAGAGCCAAAGCAATCTTAAGTGAATAGAAGAAAGCTGGAGGTATCACAGTATCTGATTTTAAAATATACTGAAAAGCTATCATAATCAAAATGGTATAGTACTGGCATAACAACAAACACACAAACCAATGAAACAGAATAAAGAGCCAGAAATAGATCCATGCATTCATGGTAAATTGATTTTTTACAAAGATGACAAGAACACACAATGTGGAAAAGACATTCTCTTCAATAAAATAATAAGACATTCTCTTCTCTTTATTGGGATAATTAGATATCCACATGCAGAAAAACAAAATTTGACAATCATTTCATACCATATACAAAAATCAATTTAAAATGGATTTAACACTTAAATGTAAAATCTGAAGCAGTATAATTTCTAAGAGAAAACATTCATGATATTGTTCTGGGCAATAGTTTCTTGGATATGATCCTAAAAAAGCACAAGCAACAAAAGCAAAAATAGACAAATGGGATTGCAAAAAACTTAAAAGCTTTTGAACAGCAAAAGAAACAACACCATAAAGAAACAACCTACATTACGGACTTAAGCTTAATCCAGGAGAGCATAAACAGTGCTAGCTCACTATCGTTTCTTAGGATTGAGTAATATTCCATTGTGAGCATATACCACATTTTAGTTATCCACTCATGAATTGATGGGCACTTGGGTAGTTTCCATGACCATGCAATAGTGAATTGTGCTGCCATAAACATTCAGGTGCAGATGTCTTTATAATAGAGTGACTTATGTTCTTTTGGGTAGATGCCCAACAATGCTATTGCTGGGTCGAAAGGTATTTCTAGTTGTTTGAGGTATCTCCAAATTCTTTTCCACAAAGGTTGCACTAATTTGCAGTACCACCAGCAGTGTAAGAGTGTTCCTGCCTTTCCACATCCTTGCCAGCATTTGTTGTTTTGGGATTTCTTGATACAGGCCATTCTCACTGGGATTAGGTGGTATCTCATTGTGGTTTTGACTTGCATTTCTCTAATGATTAGAGATATAGAACATATTTTTATATGTTTGCAGGCCATTATTCTGTCTTCTTTGGAGAAGTTTATGAGGTAATAAAAAAAAAAAGAAAAAGAAACAACCTACAGAATAGGAGAAAATATTTGAAAAGCATATATGTAATAACAGTTTACTTACAACAACATGAGGCCCAAGGATGATGAATACACATTCAGCAACTTTAAAAGGCAGATAAAATATTGACATAATTTATAAAATAATGAGGGGTTAATATAAAAAATATATAAGGATCTCAAAACAAATCAATAGTAAGAAAACAAATAACTTGGTTAAAAAATATGCAGTGGATTTGAATAAACATTTCTTAAAAGAAGACATACAAATGGCCAAAAAGTGTATGAAAAATGCTCCACATCATCATCAGAAAAATGCAAATTAAAACCACAAACACGTACCACCTCATGGTATGTGTGAAAATTAAAATTAATTTTAACAAATTAAAACCACAAACACATACCACCTTGATAGAATGGCCCTTATCAAAAAGACAAAAGTTAACAAGTACTGATGAGTTCTAGGATGTAGAAGGAAGGGAAACCTTGTACACTGTTAGTGGAAATATAAATTGGTATAGTCATTATGTAAAACAGTATGGAGGTTCCTCAAAAATGAAAAATAGAACTACCGTGTGACCCAGGAATCCTATTACTGGGTATATATTCAAGGGATATGGAATTAATATGACAAAGATGTAGCTGCACTCCCATGTTCATTGCAACATTATTCACAGTAGCCAAGACATGGAAACAACCTAAATGTCTATGAAGGGTGAATACATAAAGAAAATGTGTTATAAATGCACAATGAAATCCTACTTAGGCTTTAAAAAAAGGAGGAAATCCTGTCCTTTATGACATGACTGAAACTGGAGCAATTAAAATATGTTAAGTGAAACAAGCCAGAAATAGGAAGACAAATGCCAGCTGATCTCACTCATGTGTAGAATCTAAAAAAGAAAATCAAACTCATAGAAACAGAATAGAATAGTGGTTACCAGAGGTGGGGTTATGAGGCTATTAGTGAGATTTTAGTCAAAGAACACAAAATTTCAGTTAGATAGGAAGAATCGGTTCAAGAGATAGATTGTACATCACGATGACTATAGTTACAAATAATATATTGTATTCTTGAAAATTTTTGAGTAGATGTTAAGTGTTCTCATCACACACAAAAAATTGTGATGTAATGCCTATGTTAATTAGTTTGATTTAGCTTTTCCACAATGTATATACATATCAAAATATCATGTTGTGCACCATGAATACATATATTTTTGTCAATATAAAATAAAATTACTCATCTAGAATCTAGAATAAAAGTACTAATTACTAACCTAAATATAGTAATCTAAAATTACTGTAAATATTTTTCCTGAATAAAATCAATGTTTATTAAATGTTTAATAATGTTTATCAATGTTTATTAAAGAAAATAATTATAGCTAAACTATGACTGCCACACACAAATCTCATAATTCATCTCTGGTTCTCTTTCCATACCCTCCTGAGTACTGAGTGTTGCCTTTAAAATGTCACCAATTTGACAGATGAAAAATGGTGTATTACTTTCTGTAATGGCAGAGGGCTATTTTTACAATCCCCATGGCTTTTTTACTGCCCGTCTCTGAGGAAATAAATAACAATCAAATTAGTTTTCTCTTTTATACATCTTATTAACAGATATATTTAAATACTGTTGTCTTTTGAATCCAGAGCAGAAAAAAAAATCACTGGATGATGAAGATTCAGCATACAGGATTTCATAATGGTGTTACTTCCTAAGTCCAAGTGCAAGCTGGTACGTTATATGACCCTGATATGTTCCTCTATCAGTATACTACATCTGTCATACTGCTTGCATTTCCAGTGTTATGTATGACCATAAGTAATAAAACACAAATGCCAAATTCACAACTAAAGAGAGAGCAGGAAAGGTGAGAATTCAACTGGAAAGGATTAGATTTTGTTACGACTGGAAAAAACAAAAATAAAAATTTGCATTTTTGTATTTGTTATTAAGAAAATACTCCAGCAATCCAAACCAAATAAGACATTCTTAGACAGTAGGACTCTATGTTTGTTTAAATTGTTAAACTATACACTGATCAGATTGAATTATTTTATTTTTTGAATTATTGCATAATGTAAAGAAAGTCAGTTGCTTTTAGGTATGGAATTATTTTTAGAGAGGGATAAATAATAAGACTACAAGGATCCCTGATCTGTAGCTTCATGCCTTCTATGGTTAAAAAAAATCAGAGTATAATACCACTCATAATATATCATAAATGATGTTATCATTATGCTTATTAAACTTATAAGGAGAAACATATGAAGAAATTTAATATTTCTATGCAAACAGCCTAAAATGAGCAAATATTTCAGCACTCATATAGCTAGAAGGATCTTGGAGAAATTGAGTACTGTGAGACTCTATCACTGCAGGTCCATGTGCTCTTGCAAATATACTTAATACTTTGTAGAAACACCAGGATCCACAGGCAGAAGTTGAACATGATTGTATTACTGTATGAGAACAAGCACAATGAGTAAATAAAGATGTTCATTATCATTAGCTAAAAAACCTGCATTTTAAAAATTTAATTGTGTGTTTAAAGGACTAAAATATACAAAGAAAAAGCACATATATCTGACTTTCATCTCTCATAGTCATCATTGGGTCTGGGTCTAGGACTCTGATAAAAAACAAGAAAAGTACTGGATATGACCAACAAATCCATAATAAAGAATTGGATAATAGACCTACAAGAAGTAAAAAGTGGAGGCTCTGAACAAAATGGACTGATGTAGATTGTGCTCTGACATCTTTAATTGTAAGTATTTACTTTTCAAAATTCGCTTAGGTTAGGTGAGTTCATCTCATATCCATCTGGTAGAAAGTGAAGGTTAAATGAACCTTAGAGAAAACAATTGTGAAGAAACAAATATTTAAGCAAAACTTCTACATTTTGTTGCTATCATTTTTGTTTACTTTAAGCAGAGGCTAATGATTTACCTCACTCTTTACACCTCATTGAGGGAGAAAAGTTGAACAAGACTAAAGTGATAAACTTCACTATGATCTAAAATTGATGGTGATGATTTTGGAATTTGTATGCACACATTACATGTGAAAATAGATGCATTAAACAGGGATATCAGCTACAAATGGTCTTTTCATCCAATTTTGCAACAATTGCAAAAGAACGGCCAATGGAATACCCTTACTTTGTTAACTGCACAAACTGAAGAGTTAAGCAATATGTGGAATAAGCATCTATAATTTTGAGAATCAATCTGAGTTATTCAGGTCTAAAACCTTAATCTTTCCTTAATGATTTGGTTTAATTTCAATTAATAATATACCTGTCTAAACATTCAACTGTACATCAATGATATGTGCAAGGTCTCTAATTAGTATTTTGTAGTGTAGTTTTCTAGAGGAATGCGTAATGCACATTTTGTTATTCAACCAATATTTTTAATAGACATGATACTCAGACCTTTTAGTGCATAAGGAGGATATGACAAAACTGTGTCTGTCACTGTATTTCCTGAGAGCTACAAAAAGATGAAAATCTGCTCCCGTGATGCTTTTCAAGAGCCTGCCCTATCACTCTAATAAACTAAGTGTTCATTCACAGTCTGTTCTGGAGTTGAGAATGTATACGAAGTTTACTTAAGTATGTTACTGACCCCACCTTATATTAACCAAGAGGCAAATTTGATCTAATCGCTCATTATCCACCATAGTTTCTAATGGCTTTGTGATTCTTTGAAATATGTGGAACTGCAAAATACCAAGGTATAGCTATAAAACAGTCACATTACCAAAAGGATTGGTCCCTTGAATAAATAATACAATACATAAAATGATTAGGTTAACTGTCTTATTAGTCTCTATGATTTTCTGTGTGCTCCCTTCTTTTAGACAATTTGTGACAAACTACTGCAAATGGAAAGATGGATACCCTGAATAACAGATCGAGTGTTTCTGAGTTCATCCTGTTGGGACTGTCTAGTTCTCGAGAAATCCAAATTCTCTTCTTTGCAATCTTCTTTCTTGTCTATGTAGCCATCGTAGTGGGAAATCTTCTCATTGTCATCTCTGTGATATTTGACAACCATCTTCACTCCCCCATGTATTTCCTTCTGGCAAATTTATCATTCTTTGATTTATGTCTTTCCTCTGTGGCAACTCCCAAAATGATTGCAGACTTCCTTAGAAAACGCAAGACCATTTCCATGTGGAGCTGCATGGCCCAGATGTTTTTTACACACTTCTTTGGGGGTGGTGAGATGTCTCTCCTGATAGCTATGGCCATCGACAGGTATGTTGCCATATGCAAACCCTTGCGCTACCAGACCATAATGAACCACAGAGTGCTCCTTTTGCTTCTACTGCTCTCATGGACAATTGGGTTAATACATACGACAAGCCAAATGGTTTTCACAGTGGGTTTACCTTTCTGTGGTCCCAATGTTGTGGACAGCATTTTCTGTGACCTGCCCCTGGTCATCAAGCTTGCCTGCACTGACACCTATATCCTGGAGCTCTTGGTGATTGCAGACAGTGGACTCCTGTCCCTGGTCTGCTTCATTCTGTTGCTCACGTCCTACATCATCATGTTGGTCACCATCTGGCAGCACTCCTCCAGTGCATCCTCCAAGGCTGTGTCCACACTATCTGCTCATATCACTGTAGTAACCCTCTTCTTTGGCCCAACTATCTTCATCTATGCTTTTCCATTTAACAGTTATTCTGCAGATAAGTTTCTTTCAATCTTTTATTCTGTAATCACGCCCCTCCTTAATCCAATTATTTATACTCTGAGAAATCAGGAAATGAAGGCAGCCATTAAGAGACTGAGCAGCCAGCATATTACTTCTTGGCTGGTTCCTTAAATCCTGTTTGTAATATCTAATTTTGTGTGTGTGTGTGTGTGTGTTTTCTGCTGTTTTAGGATTTGAGTCTTAATTATTTATTAAAATAATTAAAATGAAAATGTTAAATAATATCAATTTTATTCCTCCAAATTCCTGGAAATACTAAGATTTTTTGATTTAAGAATTTTTATAGAAAATATTTACAACACAGATATAATGCCTTGAATAGCATGCATTTATTATACACCTGATTGTCTTAGAATTTTTAAAATATATAAACATAATGTCTCCTTACAAAAATTTTATAATCCAGTGAATTGAGATGTAAAATAGGAAACTTGAGTAAGAAAACACACAAGATGGTGTTAACTATGCATTTTTTTGGTAAAGTTTTGGTTTTAACCTAATGTTTGTTAAAAATATCTATGAATAAATGTAAAACTTACATAGGCATCTCAGTGGAATTGGGAATTGAATCAGGAATCATGGAGCATTTGTTTTCACCCTGTGTCCTCAAAAGGCTAATCATCCTTAGTAGAGTATAAAAATTTGTTTAGAAATAAACATTTCATACATTTCTTTGAGTACCCAAATAATTTTTTTAAGAATTCAATATCAATTAAAATATTAAAAGTTAAAACTATATACTTTTTATTTTCTCTTCCTATACTAAACAATAAGGATTTGTGAATGTTCTTTTAAGTGAATTCAGTCATTTGTGAAACAATCTTCTTTACATTTACTAAGTACCACACTCTTTTCCAAGCAATATAACTACATTGATAATGATACATATCTTGTCCCTGCCTTGGAGAGAATAACAAGCTGTGGGAGGTAGCTATGTACTGTGTTTCCCCAAAAATAAGACAGGGTCTTATATTTATTTTTCCTCAAGAAGACACCTAGGGCTTATTTTCCGGGGATGTGTTATTTTCCCCTCAAAGCCTCAGCTTGCAGCATGAGCAGCATGGCCAGGACCTGACAAGGGGAGCCGAACTTGTTGGTGGGGCTGCCTGCACCTTTCTGGTCACCTCTGGGATAGTAGCTGTTACGAAAGGGCAGATGAGAAGGGCTGCTCATCTTCTTTACCGCTCCACAAGGAAATGCATGGGTTGTGCAGATTGGGTGCATAGCCATGCTCATCACTAGGTCTTTTTTTCGGGGAAGGACTTATATTGTGCAAATGCTTAGAAATCCTGCTAGGGCTTATTTTATGGATAGGCCATATTTTCGGGGAAACATGGTAGATATGGTGGTCTTAGAAGACCACTCTAAGGAAGGGACAATTAAGCAAAGCATTGAGAAAGCTACAAAGTTAGATGTTAGAGAGGGTAATGAGCATTCCTGGCAGAAGGACGAGTCTATACAGAGAATGCAGAATGAAGAAGAGTTTGCAGGTACTGAAGGTAAAGCTTTAGGAAGGAAGTTGATGAATTAAGGGTGAAAATTGAGGGGAAGTTGATGAATTAAGGGTGAATTAAGAAGGTAAAGCTTAAGGAAGGAAGTTGATGAATTAAGGGTGAAATCTCTTTATACTGAGATTCTATAGAAGGCACCAAACTAGAATATGAAAGTCTAGTGGATTGTTTTTCTTTATCAGAAATGTAAAGTTATTGAAGAGTTTCTAGAATAGGAAAGATGAGATTCAAAATACTGTTAAAGTTTGATCAAGCTCTATTCTCATTAAATGGAGATAAATCGTAGCAAAAGTAAAAGCAGAGAGAACAGTTTGTTTCTTCCACTTATCACTCTGAATTTATTAAGTGATACTAACAGTGAGTTTATTGAAACTTTTTAATGAGGCCTTCTAAAGTCAAATACAAAACCTAAATTTATGCAAAAATCCACAAGACCATCTCCTGGTGTCTTTAATAGAATAATGTACCTTGAAAATCAAATTATGTTTCCTTTTTGTTCCTTTCTTCCTTTTGCCCTACTTAAATTTGGCCCTAGAATATGTCTTTGAAAAATTGCAGTTTTATTCTGAAAAATTCTATGTACGATATGCTCACCATATGACTTGAGTGATTATGTCTATGTATCCAATTTGTATACATTCTTTCTAATTTTTGTACTTAAGAATCCTTTCCCTTCTTATATACCTCTCCAAATAGTACTGCAACACTAAACTGTGGCATATATATCTTCAGAAGAGAAATATTGAAAGGTTTTATTTTTCATGACAATTATGACTAATTGCTAATGGCTAGGTGGAGTACTAAATTGAAAAACATCTGGAGGCTCAGTCAAAGTGGAAAATCTACTAGCAAATTTACCACCCTCACTTCTTTGCAGTCTTTTCAAGAAAGTTATGACTGTTGGAAATTCATGGAGGGGTTACATATAAAAATAAAAACAGAAAAATTCTTCTAGAAAATGAACTCATCTCTAATGTATCTTTAGTTCACCTTTATAATTTTGCTTACTTAATTACATTGTTGTACCATAAAATTATACTAGATTCACCTTCTATGATCTTTCTCTAGTACTGTTGAGTTATTATGAAGTTCTACATAATTGTAAAGGATTTAGTGAAATTCTAACTTTTCAAATGGTAAATTGTTAAACTCCACTAATTTATTGATTGCCATTAATCAATAAAGATCATTAAGAATAGTAAAAGCTCCAACACCACCCTCCCTCTCTCTACAATCACATATATAAGTAAAAGTTTTTTATCTATGTTAAGAATGGTGGCCGGGCGCGGTGGCTCAAGCCTGTAATCCTAGCTCTCTGGGAGGCCGAGGTGGGCGGATCATTTGAGCTCAGGAGTTCGAGACCAGCCTGAGCAAGAGCGAGACCCCATCTCTACTATAAATAGAAAGAAATTAATTGGCCAACTAAAATATATATAGAAAAAATTAGCCGGGCACGGTGGCACATGCCTGTAGTCCTAGCTACTTGGGAGGCTGAGGCAGCAGGATTGCTTGAGCCTAGGAGTTTGAGGTTGCTGTGAGCTAAGCTGACACCATGGCACTCACTCTAGCCTGGGCAATAAAGTGAAACTCTGTCTCAAAAAAAAAAAAAAAAAAAAAAAAAAAAAAGAATGGGTCAATGGTCTATGAATTTTCTTATAAGCCTTGCTCAGTGTGTTTTTATCTTAATTTTACATGTATAAAAAACTCAATTATCACAATTTTTATAAATCTTCATAGCCATGTAATCAAATGAAGGGAATTAAAATTACTTCATGTATCACCTATGATAGTTTCATTTTCTATGAATGTGTTCACATACCATCACCCAAACTACTTGAGTTAGAGCTTCCAGAGGAAGCACATTCTGGAGAAAGTTCACATGGCTGATATACTGGGTGAATTCACAATCTACTTAAATGATGAGAGAGTAAGTCCTTGGTCTGAACTCTAGGGGAAACAACATGTTTATTTTAATAATTCCCTCTGGGTATTGATTACAAGTCTGTATCTTATGTATGTTTCCTGTCTCCCCTTAATTTTATAATATGCAAATGATTGCCATGTATTTTACTGGAGGTAAGAAAGAGAACCAATGTATATTCAGAATCACTGTCTACATGTCTTTGAAGAAACCATTCCTCATCTAGAACTGGTAGGTTTAAATAGCAATGCTGACAACATCTTGCAATTGTATGCTTTAATAAAAGATGAGACATTTACATAAAACTTATAATTGAATGAAAACCATATTATTCTAATCATGAGGGCCCTGTAAAATATAATTTTTGTCAACTAGTATCTGGAAAATGTATCTAGTTGTATTATAGTAAGTATCAGAAGAACCACTCCGTGACTGTGGTTCTAAGAATGAATCAGTAAATTCAATAGTATAGTGAATATAGATATAAGCTGCCAGAGGGAAAATCCAATGGAAAAACAATTTCAATATGACAAACCAAACAGCTTGAGGATTATAGTTATGCAAGGCTTACTTTCAAATTGGAATAAAAAAACGTGAAAGCAAAAACATGCTTCCTTATTTTGTATAATATTCCATGTAGCTTTACCCTCCCAAGATATTTACATAAAAGCCTGTTAACTTGTGATAACTTGTAAGAGAAGAAATATTAATAGAAAACTAATACTTGAAGACACCCTCTCCCTTGAGCTTTGGTAAGAGTGCCTCTTCTCTTGCCCCTCTAGCTTAGATGTGATGGTGACTTCCAATTGATGGTAATCTTTGGTTTCTCTGAACACGCCTTGTTTAATATCTCAGACATTCTGTCACTGGAGTAGCTAGTTAAATTATTTCTGTTTTAAATACTTTAGTTTTTTCTCATTTTCAAATTAGATCCCAAAAAATATGGGTTTCAGAAGAGGCAAAGCGTATAGCTCTCCACTGACTCAGCTCCAACGAAGAAGTTACAATTTCAATACAAAGTCAAAGAGCAGTCTTTGAAACCAAATAGTTTGAGGAATGTAAGTATATAAGGGTTACTTTCAAACTGGAATGAATAAACATTAAAAAAAGCATGTTTACTTATTTTGTATAATATTCCATGCCACTGGGCTTAAATCTCCACTGACTCAGCTCCAATAAAGAATTTACACCAAAGAGCTACCCAATTATATGGCTTTATTGCTCCTTCTAATTGTAAGGTAGGCTGTACAATGTACCCTGACTGAATTAAGTGTCTATTACTAAGGAAGAATGAGAGAACTGCTTTTTAGAAGACAGTACAAGTCTCTGGCACAAAGTATATGCCCATTGATAATCTAGTATCTAATGAGTGAGATGAAAGATCTTTGATTAGCCTAGACTAGTGTTTTTTGGACAGAGTTTGAGCCTCTATGGAAAGACATAGCTGACTTATCCCAAAGAATATGCAATTTCAATTATGAATAAAAAAAGAATCATGACTGGGAAACTAACGCATCTGCCATAGTCAGTTAATACCACAGTTATTCAATATTGTTCAAAAATTTCAAGTTAACAGAATAAGGTAATAAGAGGACACTGGCAACTTCTGCCACTGAGGTAACCAATAGCCATTCCTGTTGGGAAACCTCAGAGAAGGAGATGCAGCTGCACAGCTCCGGGCCCCTCAAGGAGTAGCTGCTGTGGTGCCCATTCAGATTGCAGCCACCTCCTCTCCCAAACAGCACATGCCATGACCCCTGAGCCACAGCTTTTCTATGAGTGCCCACACTCTAGACCTAGGCTCTATTGTTGAACTGTAACCATTCATGTCTCAGAAACCTGATCCACACCATAATAAGCTAGCTTTCATTCTGGGCCTTAGAGTTAAAATTTCTCAGGGTGTGTGCATTCTCTGGATACCCACTCACCCAGAGATACAGACTTTGACCCAACACTGGAGATATTATAATTATGTGCAACCTGTGTTCCTGGTCTTGGCTCTCTGTCTGCTTCACAAGAACTTGTGTCTTATATACTGTTACCAACATGGCAGTGAGGGTGCCTGCACCCCGGGTACCAGTGCCATTCCCACCCTGGACTCCAGAGCCATAGTTCTTCCATGTGTGCACATGTTTCAGGCCTCAGCTTCATGGCCACTCCAGAAACACCACTCATCAGACACCAGTGCCACTGTCACTTGCAATGGGCCCACAAACCAGATACAGTGCCAAGGGGGATCCCTTCAGCCACAGCTTCTCCAGTGGGAGAAAAAGATTAGGAAGACCTTCTCAGCCATTGCCAATGAAGATACCATCAACTCTCACTTCCACTGTGAACATCTACAGTATTACCTGCCAAAAATCCTTGGAGTCTTTTTCAACACTGACCTCAGCTAATGGAGCTGCACTGAGACTACACAGCCGCATCCTCACTTGTGTCAGAACCATTGAACTTTGCCCAGCCAGTGCTCTTGTGCTCTATTCCTCATAGGCGGCACAAAAATAAGCCTGCAAATTCTGAAAAACTAATCTGCAGACATCAATGCTTAAAAAACAAAAAAACAATGTGACATATAACCATCAAAAGAACACAAAAATTTCCCTGGATTTGACCCTAAAGAAATGGAAATATACAAATATATATATTATATATAATATATATTACAGTCTCTCTCTCTCTCTCTCTCTATATATATATATATATAGGTATATGTATATCTATATATATCTATGGAACAATACATATCCACATTAAAAAAGAAAAAAGATCTCAAATAAACAATTTAATGTAATACGTTCAAGAACTAGAAAACAAACTAAGCCCAATGTTAGTAGAAGGAAGATATAAAAAAAATCAAAGCAGCAATAAATGAAAGAAAGAGTAGAAAATAATAGAAAAGTTCAGCAAAACTAAAAGCTTATTTTTTGAAAATACAAGCAAAATTGACAAGCATTTAGCTAGGCTAAATAAGAATAATAGAAGGAAGACTCAAATAAATAAAATCAGAAATAAAACAGGAACCATTACATCTGATACCATATAGGTACGAAAGGTCATGAGTTTCTTATGAATAATTATTCCCCACCAAATTGGATAACATAGATAAAATGGAAAAATTCCTGGACACTACAACTCATCAATGGCAAATCATGAAAAAATAGAAAATATGAACAGAGCAATTACAAGTAAGGAGATTGAATAAGTAATAAAAAGTTTCTGATCAGAGTAAAGCTGAGAATCTGAAGACTGCAATGCTGAATTGTACCATACATTTCAGAATAACGTGCACCAATCCTTCTCAAACCCTTCCAAAAATTAAAGGGGAGGGAATACTCCCAAACTCATTGTATAAATCCAGCATTACCCTGATGCTAAAGCCAGACAAGGACACTGAAATAAAAGAAAATTACATGACATTATCCCTGATAAATATAAATGCAAAAATTCTTAACAAAATATCCACAAATTGAATTCAACAGCACATTAAAAGGATCATTCACCATGATCAAGTGGAATTTAGCCCAGATACACAAATAAATAGATGTGATACACCACCTTAAGAGACTGAAAGACAAAAATTATATGATCTTCTCAATATATGCAGAAAAGGCATTTGAGAAAATTTAACTTTCTTTTATGGTTTAAAAAAAGCCTCTCAACATCTCCCTGACTATCATAAATAATAGTGCATTTTATAACTCAAAAATTTTGAGTTAATTTTAAATGATGATATGTATGTGATGCTTGTAAATCAGCCTGATTTAATTAATTTATATTGTAAACATAAATCACAACATCACACTACGACTCATACGTATATATAATTGTTATTTGTCAAATAAAAATAAAATTTTAAAACTTTAAAAAATATCTCTCCACAAATTAGGTATAGAAGAAATGTACCTAACATAAGAAAAACCATATGTGACAAGTCTACAGTTAACATCATAATCAATGTGAACAGTTGAAAGTCTTTTCTTTAGGAAAAGGAACAACACAAGGATGCCCACTCTAGTCACTTAGTACTAGAAGTCTGAGCCAGAGAAATTAGGCAAGAAAAATAAAGGAAAGACATCCAAATCAGAATAGAAATTATCTGTTTGCAGATGGCATGATCTTATATATCCCCTAGAGGATATAAATATCCTTATATATGGATATCTGTGTGTGTATCTTATACATAACCCTAAAGACAACTCTACAAAACTGTTATATCTAATAAATGAGTTCATTAAATTTAAAGCATACAAAGTCAACGTACAAATATCAGTGGCTTTTCTATATACTAACAATGCACTATTTAAAAAAGTCAAGAAAACAATTCTATTTACAATAGCTACAAAAACTACTAGAGGATGTGAAGTATCCATATTCTGCACATTATAAACCTTGATGAATAAACTGAAGATGACAGAAATAAATGGAAAGGTATCTTGTAGTCATGGTTGTAAGAATTAGTATGTTAAAATTTTCCTAGTATCCAAAGAGATCTATAGATTCAATGCAATCACTATCCAAATTGAAATGATTGGTAAAGAGTGGGACTCATGGGTGCAAAGAGATATATAGGACATTGGAAGATCAGAAGGGGCATGATGGGAGGGAAGTAAGGGACAAATCTTACCTATAGGGTACAATGAATACTGTCTAGGTAACGAACACACTGAAAGCTCTGATTTCAACATTGTATAGTGTATCCATGTAACAAAAACATTTATACCCCATTAATATTTTGAAATAAAAAATAAAAGAAAAAATTTAAATGGCATTTTTTGTAGAAATAGAAAATTCATATCCTTACTAAAATTCATATGATACCACAAACAACTCTGAAGAGCCAAAGCAATTTTCTTTTTTTTTTTCTTTCTTTTTTTATTTTGGGATATTATGGGGGTACAGATTTTAAGGTTTCAATAAATGCCCTTTCCCCCCCTCCCCCCACAGGTCTGAATTTCCAGCATGACCATCCCCCAGATGGTGCACATCTCACTCATTATGTATGTATATAACCACCCTCCTCCCTCCTCCCCCCTACCCAATACCCTATTACTGTAGTACCTATGTGTCCCCTTAGGTGCTGCTCAGTTAATACCAGCTTGCTGGTAAGTATATGTGGTGCTTGTTTTCCCATTCTTGGGATACTTCACTTAGTAGTATACTTCACTTAGTTCCAGCTCTAACCAGGAAAATATAAGATGTGCTATATCACCGTTGTTTCTTAGAGCTGAATAGTACTCCATGGTATACATATACCACATTTTATTAATCCATTCTTGGATTGATGGGCACTTGGGCTGTTTCCACAGCCTTGCAATTATGAATTGTGCTGCTATAAACATTCGAGTGCAGGAGTCTTTTTTGTAGAGTGTCATTGGATCTTTTGGGTAGATGCCCAGTAATGGGATTGCTGGGTCAAATGGTAGATTCACTTGTATCGCTTTAAGGTATCTCCATATTGCTTTCCACAGAGGTTGAACTAGTTTGCAGTCCCACCAGCAGTGTAGGAGTGTTCCTCTCTCTCCGCATCCATGCCAGCATTTGTTATTTGGAGACTTTTTGATAAAGGCCATTCTCACTGTTGTTAAGTGATATCTCATTGTGGTTTTGATTTGCATTTCCCTGATGATTAGAGATGATGAGCATTTTTTCATATGTGTGTTGGCCATTCTTCTGTCTTCTTTAGAAAAGTTTCTGTTCAAGTCCTTTGCCCAATTTTTAATAGGGTTATTTGATTTTTTCTTGCTCATTTTCATGAGTTCTAAGTATATTCTAGTTATCAGCCCTTTATCAGATAAGTAGGATGCAAAAATTTTCTCCCATTCTGTAGGTTGTCTGTTTACTTTCATGACAGTTTCTTTGGCTGTGCAGAAGCTTTTTAGTTTGATCATGTCCCATTTATTTATTTTTGTTGCTGCTGTGATTGCCTATGGGGACTTTTTCACAAACTCTTTGCCTAGACCAATGTCTAGGAGAGTGTTTCCAACATTTTCCTCTAGAATTCTAATAGTTTCATACCTTAGGGTTAAGTCTGTTATCCAGCGTGAGTTGATTTTTGTGAGAGGTGAAAGCTGTGGGTCCTGCTTTAGCCTTCTACAAGTGGCTATTGAGTTTTCCCAGCACCATTTATTGAAAAGGGATTCTTTTCCCCAGCATATGTTTTTGTCTGCTTTGTCAAAGATTAGATGGCTGTATGAGGATGGTTTTATATCAGGATTCTCAGATCTGTTCCACTGGTCAATATTCCTATTTTTGTGCCAATACCAGATTGTTTTAATTACTACAGAGCCAAAGCAATTTTAAATGAATAGAACAAAACTGGAGGTATCACAGTACCTAAATTTAAAATATACTGCAAAGCTATAGTAATCAAAACACTATAGACTGGCATAAAAACAAACACATAAACTAATGGAACAAAACATAGAGCCACATATAAATCCACACATTCATGGTAAATTGATTTTTTATAAAGATGACAATGACACACAATGAGGGAAAAACATTTTCTTTAGTAAATGATGTTGGGATAACTGGATATCCATGTGCAGAAAAAGAAAATTCTACACTCATTTCATACCATATACAAAAATCAACTCAAAATGGATTAAACACTTAAATGTAAAATCTGAAGCAGTATAATTTCTAAGAGAAAACTTTCATGATATTGGTCTGGGAAATAGTTTCTTGGATATGACCCTAAAAAAGCACAAGCTACAAAGCAAAAATAGACAAATGGGATTGCATCAAACTAAAAAGCTTTTGAACAGCAAAAGAAACAATCGACAAAGTAAAGAAACAGTCTGCAGAATAGGAGAAAATATTTGCAAAGCATATATCTAATAAGGGTTTTATTTACAACAAGATGAGGCCGAAGGATGATGAATACACATTCAGCAACTTTAAAAAGCAGACAAAATATTGACACAATTTATAAAATAATGAGGGGTTAATATCCAAAATATATAAGGACATCAAAACAACTTAATAGGGGAAAATGGCAGAATAGGGCTGACCTCTTGGCTCCCGGCTGTCGGCTCTCAGGGTGAGGGGTAAACAGGACAGACGACCACACGCAGGCCATCTGCACCTGCTCTGGAGCAGCTTTGCAGGACAGCAAAGAGACACCAGGATACAGAAATTGTGGACAGCAATCAAAGGTGAACCGAAATTCTTCCACAAAATCCGGGGAGTCAGAAGTATAGTGGGGAGGGAGCACGCCCGTGCGTCTGCCGCCCCACAGGCTGACCGGAGGAGTCATTCCTTCTCCCCACACAGGAAAACAATCCCTTCCCCACTGATCCCCACTCCCACGCAGGCAGGGAATTGCCTGAAGTTGATGGGAGGTGGCAACGTGGACAGACAAGCAGTTTGGAGGGGTGTCTGGAGCAGGCAGCATTTTGAATCCTACACAGCACCCCACTGAAGCAGTGGGGAGTACAGGAAAGGTCTGAACCCAGCACCCACTCCCCAACCCCGCTGCCCTGCCCCTGTGGCTTGGAGATGCTGTGCAGAGCTGCCCAGGAGACATTCTCTGGGCTTCCTCACTGTCCCAAACTAGCTGAACTGTTCCTGCTTCAGGAGTGGGCAGCTTATCGAGCTCACAGCACTGCTGAAGCGGTGGTGGGTAGGGAGAAAGTCTGAGTTCTGTACCTGCTCCCCAGCCCCTCTTCTCTGCCCCTGTGGCTTGGAGATGCCGTGCAGAGCCGTGCAGGAGGCGCTCTCCAGGCTTCCCCACTTCCCCAAACCAGCTGAACTGTTCCTGATTCTGAAGAGGGCAGTTTATCAAGCTCACAGCACCCCAGAGGCAGTAGTGGGTGGGAAGATAGTCCGAGCTCTGTACCTGCTCCTCTGCCTCCCCGCCCTGTCACTGCGGCTTGGAGACACCATGCAGAGCCTTGTGGGAGGCGTTTTCCAGGCTTCCCCACTGCCCCAAACCAGCTGAACTGTTCCTCACAGCACTACTGAAGTGGTAGTGTGTGGGGTGAAAGTCCGAACCCTGCAGCCGCTTTTCAGCACCGACCCCCACCCCGAGGCTTGGAGAAGCTGTGGAGGGCCGCGCTGGAGGAGTTTGCCAGGCATCCCCACTACCCCAAACCAGACAAACTCTTTGAGCGGCTGGAGATTGCACCTTTCTGAACCGCCAGAGCATCACCAAACTAGTAGCGGGAGGAGAAAGGGTCCAAACCCTGCAGCCACTTCCTAGCACCACTACACTGCCCTGAAGCTTGGAGACACTATTGTGGGCTGCGCTGGAAGTGTTTCTTTGGCACATCTTCTACCCTAAACTGGCTGAACTGTTTGGGCCTCTGGAGAAGGCAACTTGTTGAGCTCCCAGCGCTCTGCTGAAGCAGTAGCGAGTGGGAGAGGGTCCAAAGCCAGCAGCTGCTTCCCAGCTCCGCTGAGATGCTCCCTAGCGTGAAAACACTGCAGAGGGCTTCCCTGGTAGTAAACTCAGTCTTCCCCTCTGCCCTAACCTGACAGGTGGCCTTGGAAGCTGAATTTATAAGGGTGGAAAGTTGAGAGTGGTGCTTTGTTCGGCAGCTGTCTCACAAGTTTGAACCTGAGTGGTATCTTGCTGCACTCAACGGTTGGCATTCTATGCCCAGAGAGTAGAGCCTGTCTTAGCAAGGCAGAGAAGCAAAGGAGGCTTCTATTCCTGAGGACTTGGGGAACCCTTGGGAGAGATGATACAGGACCAGAACACATCCTCCCCAGGTCTTCCAAGGATCATTCCTTTGGAACCCAAGAACACAGCTTAAAATTGACTTCCAGCACCTCTGGTCCCCAACAAAGTATCCAGATAAGGAAGAACCAGTGAAAAACATCAGGAACCATGAAAGATCAGAGAGAAAAGTAACCTCCAAAAGAAAATACTCATTCTCCACCACCTGACACCAACTTACATGATATGATTAAACTAATAGTGGAAGAATTTCGAATATGGATTGTTAGAAAGCTCAACGGAATCGAAGAGAAAATAGAATCCCAAAATAGAGAAACCACAAGAACAATCCAGGAAATGAATGAAAAATTCTCCAAATATATAGAAGTAATTCAGAGAAACCAAGCAGAAATTCTAGCAATGAAGAAAACATTCAAGGAACTCCATAATACAGTGGAAAGCCTCAAAAACAGGATAGATCATGCTAAGGAAAGAATCTCAGAGCTTGAAGATTATACCTACTTGCTAAACAAATCAGAGGAAGAAAGGGTGCACAGAAACAAGAGACACGATCAAAGCTTACAGGCAGTATGGGATTATGTAAAAAAGTCGAATCTCAGAATGATTAGCATTCCAGAAGGGGAAGAGGAACATTCACAAGGGTTTGAAAACTTATTTTATGGCATACTGGAGGGAAATATGCTGGGCCTAGCTAGAAATCTGGATATCCAAATTCAAGAAGCCCACAGAACTCCTGGGAGACACAATGTGAATAGGCAATTGCCTCGTCATGTGGTTATTAAGCTGACCAAAGTAAATGTGAAAGAAACAATCCTCCGTACAGCAAGGTGTAAACAACAAATAACCTACAAAGGAAAGCCTATCAGACTAACCACAGACTTCTCAGCTGAAACTTTACAAGCAAGGAGGGAGTGGGTGCCTATCCTTAATCTTCTAAAACAGAACAAAGCCCAACCTACAATTCTTTATCCGGCAAAATTAAGTTTCATCTATGAGGGTGAAATAAAATCCTTCTCAGACAAACAATCCCTGAAGGAATATACAAAGACCAGACCAGCACTACAGGAAATTCTCAGGCCTGCCCTCCACAGTGAACAAGGCAATAGACACTCCTCAAAATGAAATCCTCAAAGAATTAAAGTCTAGATCTCAAACTTCATGATGTCTCAAGCACTAAGTCAAAACAACAGGACTTCACCCATCAATATGAACAGAAACCTTCCTCCAATTTCAATCCTCTCAATAAACATAAATGGTTTAAACTGTCCTTTGAAGAGACATAGGCTGGAAGAGTGGATAAAATTCCACAAACCTAGTATTTGCTGTCTACAGGAAACACACCTAAACCATAAAGATGCCTCCTGGCTGAAGATCAAGGGATGGAAAACTATCATCCAGGCAAACGGAAGTCAAAAGAAAGCAGGGGTTGCTATATTATTCGCAGACAACATTAGATTTAAATTAACAAAAGTTAAAAAGGATAAAGAAGGCCACTTCATAATGGTGAAAGGGAAGATCCAACAAGAAGATCTAACAATTCTTAATATTTATGCTCCCAATGCAGGAGCACCCAATTACATAAAGCAAACCTTGTCAGAGCTAAATACTGCTTTAAACAATACTGCCATAGTAGCAGGGGACTTCAATACACCACTAAATGAACTGGATAGATCCTCCAAACAGAAATTAAGTAAAGAAATAAGGGACCTAAACAAAGCTATTGACCAAAAAGGTCTGACAGATCTATACAGAACATTTCACCCAAATAAAGTTGAGTTTATATTCTTTTCAGCAGCCCACGGATCCTTCTCAAATATTGACCACATACTAGGCTGCAAAGTAGATCTCAAAAACTTCAAGAAAATAAAAATAATTCTTTGTGTCTTCTCTGACCATAATGGTATAAAATTAGAGTTCAACTCTAACAGAAATACACACCACATCACTAGGTCATGGAAACTAAACAACCTACTATTGAATAACTATTCGGTCAAGGAAGAAATTCAGAGGGAAATCAAGAATTTCTTCAAACAAAACGACAATGGAGCCACATCTTGCCAAAACCTTTGGGATACAGCAAAACCATATCTGAGAGGAAAACTAATAGCAATAAACACTCACATCCAAAAAACAGAAAGATTAGACACTGACAACCTAACGAATAGACTCAAGGAATTGGAAAAAGAAGAGCAAACCAATTCCAATCCAAGCAGAAGAAAAGAAATATCTAAGATCAAAGCTCAACTAAATGAAATGGAGAATAAGAGAATTATATGGAAGATCAACAAAATCAGAAGCTGGTTTTACAAAAAGATCAACAAAATTGACAGCCCTCTGGCTAGGCTGACAAGAACTCAAAGGGAAAGGACTCTAATAACCTCAATAAGAAATGAAAAAGGAGAGATCACAACAGACTCCAAAGAAACACAAAACATTATGTTTGACTACTATAGAAATCTATATGCCCAAAAACTACAGAATGAAGACGAAATGGACAGATTCCTGGAATCACACAACCTCCCTAAGTTCACCCAGGAGGAAACTGAGTTCTTGAACAGACCAATCACAAGCTCAGAAATTGAAGCAGTAACTAAAAACCTCCCCAAACAGAAAAGTCCTGGGCCAGATGGCTACACCCCAGAGTTCTACCAAACATTCAAAGTTGAACTCATATACTACAGAAACTATTCCACACCATTGAGAAGGATGGTATTCTTCCTAACTCATTCTATGAAGCCAATATCACCTTGATACCAAAGCCAGGAAAGGATGCAACAAAAAAAGAAAATTGCAGACCAATATCCCTCATGAATATAGATGCAAAAATCCTAAACAAAATTTTAGCAAATAGATTCAGCAGCACATCAAAAAAATAATTCACCATGACCAAGTGGGGTTTATTCTTGGTATGTAAGGCTGGTTCAACATATGCAAGTCTATAAATGCAATCCACTTTATAAAAAAGCCAAGAACAAAGACCATATGATTCTGTCAATAGATGCAGAAAAAGCATTTGATAAAGTCCAACATGCCTTTATGATAAAAACTTTTAACAAAATAGGCATAGACGGCCCATACCTTAAATTTATCATTAAAATGGATTTATCATTTAAATGGATATAAAATTATCCATTTATGACAAACCAACGGCTAACATCATTCTAAATGGGGAAAAATTGAAATCATTCCCCCTTCGAACCGGAACTAGACAAGGATGCCCAATTTCTCCCCTCCTATTCAACATAGTGCTTGAAGTCTTAGCTATAGCAATCAGGCATGAGAGGGGTATTAAGGGCATCCAAGTTGGGTCAGATGAGATCAAACTCTTACTCTTCACTGATGATATGATATTATATCTAGAAAACCCCATGGACTCATCCAAGAGACTTCTAGATCTGATAAATGAATTCGATAAAGCTTCAGGGTATAAAATCAATATACGCAAATCAGAAGCATTCATATATGCCAAGAACCATCAAGCAGAAACTCAAATCAAAAAAGCAATACCCTTTACTATAGCCCCAAAGAAAATTAATTACCTAGTGGTGTATTTAACAAGAGATATGAAATATTTATACAAGGAGAACTATGAAACACTAAAAAAAAGAAATTGCAGATGATTTAAACAGATGGAAAAATCTACCATGCTCATGGCTTGGTAGAATCAATATTGTTAAAATGTCAATATTACCTAAGGTGATCTACAGAATCAATGCAATCCCCATCAAAATACCATCAGCATTCCTTACAGATCTAGAAAAAAATATTCTTCGCTTTGTATGGAACCAGAGAAAACCACATATAGCCAAAACAATCTTAAGTAAAAAGAAGAAACTTGGAGGAATCAGTCTTCCTGACTTCAAGCTGTACTATAAGGCAATAATAGTAAAATTTGCCTGGTACTGGCACAAGAACAGTAACATCAATATCTGGAATAGATCTGAGATTCCAGAGATCAAACCATCTGTATATGGTAACCTAATCTTTGAAAAAACAGACAAAAATATACTATGGGGAAAAGATTCTCTCTTCAATAAATGGTGCTGGGAAAACTGGTTAGCAACATGCAGAAGAGCAGATCAAGACCCCAACCTCTCACTTCTCACAAAAATTCACTCGAGATGGATAACAGACCTAAACCTAAGGCATGAAACCTTAAGAATCCTAGAAGAAGATGTTGGGAAAACCCTATCAGATATTGGCCTAGGCAAAGAATTTATGAGGAAGACCCCCAAGGCAATCAGCACCACAGCAAAAATAAACAAATCGGATCTGATCAAATTAAAAAGTTTCTGCACTGCCAAGGAAACGATCATTAGAGCAAATAGACAACCCACAGAATGGGAGAAAATATTTGCTCTCTACACTTCTGATAAAGGTCTAATAACAAGAATCTATCTAGAACTTAAAAGAATAAAAAAGAAAAAATCAAACAACCCCATCAAGAAATGGCCAACGGAAATGAACAGAAACTTCTCCAAAGAAGACAGAATAATGGCATGCAAACATATAAAAAAATGCTCAACATCTCTAGTCATTAGAGAAATGCAAATCAAAACCATAATGAGATACCACCTAACCACAGTGAGAATGGCCTATATCAAGAAATCCCAAAACAACAAATGCTGGCGAGGATGTGGAGAGATAGGAACACTATTACACTGCTGGTGGGACTGCAAATTGGTGCAACCTTTATGGAAAAGAATTTGGAGATACTTCAAATAGCTAGAAATAGAAATACCATTCGACCCAGCAATAGTATTGTTGGGCATCTACCCAAAATAACATAAGTCACTCTATTATAAAGACATTTGCACCCGAATGTTTATGGCAGCACAATTCACTATTGCACGGTCATGGAAACTACCCAAGTGCCTGTCAATTCATGAGTGGATAATTAAAATGTGGTATATGCTCACAATGGTATATTACTCAATCCTAAGAAACGATAGTGAGCTAGCACCATTTATGCTATTCTGGATTAAGCTTAAGCTCGTACTACAAAGTGAGACGACACAAGACCTGGAAAATGGGCCCCACATCTACTCGCCATCAAATTGGTACTGACAGACTAAAACTATGGTACACAAAAAATGGTAGTGTTCAATAGGGATTTTGGGGGGCGGAGACCCACATCTTAAGGATGTGGTGAGCATTGTAGGGGGGAAGGGATTACCACTATCCCTTTTTAGGGAGAGGCAAAGATACACAGTGTAACCCAAATGTCTAAAAAAATAATCTGTTATTGCGAGGTGGACAAGTGGAAAAGGGGAGGGGGGAAGGGTATGCACTTAAATGGTGGGTGCAGTGTGCACCACTTGGAGGCTGGGCATGCTTGAAGCTCTGGCATAGCGGGGTGAGGGGGGAAGGGGCAAGATATGTAACCCTAACAATATTTGTACCCACATAATATGAGATAGTAAAAAAATGTGAAAAAAGCACAACTCGATAGTAAGAGAGACAATAACTTGGTTAAAAAATTACTAGAGGACTTGAATAGACATTTCTTAAAAGAAGACATACAAATGACCAAAAAGTGTATGAAAAATGCTCCACATCATTATCATAAGAAAAATGCAAATTAAAACCACAGGCACATACCACCTCATACTGATAGAATGTCTATTATCAAAAAGTTAATAAGTATTAACTTATTAAGTTAATAAGTATTGACTAGGTCTAAGATGTAGAAAGAAGGGAACCCTTGTAAACTGTGGGTGGAAATATAGATTGTTACAGTCATTATGGAAAACAGTATGGAAGTTCCTGAAAAATGAAAAATTCTACTGTACTATGTGACCCAGGAATCCTATTACTAGGTATATATTCAAGGGATATGGAATTAATATGTCAAAGATATAGCTGCACTTCCATGTTCATTGCAACAGTATTCAAAGCAGCCAAGACATAGAAACAACCTAAATGTCTATGAAGGGATGAATACATAAAGAAAATGTGTTATATAAGCACAATGGAACACTACCTAGGCTTAATAAAAAAAAGGAAATCCTATCCTTTATGACATGGATGAACCTGGAGAAAATTAAGATATGTTAAGTGAAACAAGCCAGGAATAGGAAGACAAATGCCAGCTGATCTCACTTATCTGAATCTAAAAAAGAAAATCAAACTCATAGAAACAGAATAGAGTAGTAGTTACCAGAGGAGAGTTATGAGGCTATTAGTGAAATCTTAGTCAAAGAACACAAAATGTCAGTTAGATAGGAGAAATCAGTTTAAGACATATATTGTATGTACATTATGATGACTATAGTTAAAAACGATATATTGTTTTCTTAAACATTTCTAATTGAGTAGATTAAGTGTTCTAACCACAAAAAAATTATTTGAGGTAATACATATGTTAATTAGCTTGATTTAGCTTTTCCACAATGTGTGTGTATATATATATATATCAAAATATCATGTTGTGCACTATAAATACATACATTTTTATTTGTCAATATAAAATAAAATTACTCATCTAGAATCTAGAATAAAATTACTAATTACTAATCTAATATAGTAATCTAAAATTACTATGAATATTTTGCCTGAATAGAATAGTTATTAATGTTAATTATAGAAAATAATTGAAGCTAACGTATGACTGACACACAAAAATCTCATAATTCATCTCTGGTTCTCTTTCTACACCCTCCTGAGTACTGAGTGTTGCCTTTAAAATGTCACCAGTTTGACAGATGAAAAATGGTGTCTCACTTTCTGTAATGGCAGAAGGATTATTTTTACAATCCCCAAGGATTTTCTACTGCCAGTCTCTGAGGAAATAAATAACAATCAAATTAGTTTTCTCTTTTATACATCTTATTAACAGATATATTTAAATACTGTTGTCTTTTGAATCCAGAGCAGAAAAAGAAATCACTGGATGATGAAGATTCAGCATACAGGATTTCATAATGGCATTACTTCCTAAGTCCAAGTGCAAACTGGTAGGTTACATAACCCTGATATATTACTCTATCAATATACTACATCTATCACATTATTTGCATTTCCAGTGTTATCACCATAAGTAATAAAATACAAATGCCAAAATCACAACTAAGGAGAGGGCTGGAAAGGGGAAGAATAAACTGGGAAGAATCAGATTTTGTTACAAATGGAAAAAACAAAACAAAAATTCGAATTTTTGTATTTGTTGTTAGGAAAATAGTCCAGCAATCCAAACCAAATAAGACATTCTTAGAGAGCAAGGATCTCTGTATTTTTAAATTGTTAAGCTACACACCAATCAGATTGAATTATTTTATTCTTTAAATTATTGCATAATGTAAAGAAAGTCACTTAGTTGCCTTTAGGTATGCAATTATTTTTAGAGAGGGATAAATAATAATACTGCAAGGTAAAAATGCCTGATCTGTAGCTTCATTCTTTCTACAATAAAAAAAAAATCATAGAATTATACTACTCATAATATAGCATAAATGATACTATCATTATACTTGTTAAACTTATGAGCAGAAACACATGAAGAAATTTAATATTTCTATGCAAACAACCTAAAATGACCAAATATTTCAGCACTCATATAGCTAGAAGGATCTTGGAGAAATTGAGTACTGTGAGACTCTATCATTGCAGGGCTATGTGCTCTTGCAAGTCTACTTATATGATACTTCGTACAAACACCACAATACACAGGCAGTAGCTGAACATGATTTTCTTACTGTATGAGAAGAAGCACAATAAACAAATAAAGATGTTCATTATTGCTAGCTAAAGAAACTGCATTCTAAAAATTTAACTGTGTGATTAAAAGACTAAAATGTACAAAGAAAAAGAACATGTAACTGATTTTCTTCCCTCATAATCATCATAGGGTCTGGGTCTATGATGCTGATAAAAAACATAAAAGTACTGGATATGAGCAACAAGCCCAGAATAAAGAATTGGATAATAGACCTACATGAAGTCAAAAGAGGAGGCTCAGAACTAAATGGATTGATGTAGGTTGTACCCTGACATCTTTAAATGTAAGTATTTACTTTTTAAAATTCATTTAGGTTAGGTGAGTTCACCTCATATCCATCTGGGAGAAAGTGAAGGCTAAATGAACCTTAGAGAAAACAATTTTGAGGTAACAAATATTTAAGCAACACATCTACATTTTGTTCTTGTCATTTTTGTTTACTTTAAGTAAGTAGAGGCTAATTATTCACCTCACTCTTTACACCTCTTTGAGGGAGAAAAGTTGAAGAAGACTAAAGTGGTCAACTTCACTATGCTCTAGCCTTGATGGTGGTGATTTTGGAATTTGTGTGCAACATTACATGTGAAAACATATGCATTAAACAGGGATATCAACTACAAGTGGTCTTTTTATCCAATTTTGCAACAATTCCATAGGAATGGAAAGTGTAATACCCTTACTTTGTTAACTGCAGAAACTGAAGTATTAGGTAATATGTGGAATGAGCATATATAGTTTTGAGAATCAATCTGGGTTATTCAGGTCTAAAATCTTAATCTTTCCTTAATTATTGGATTTAATTTCAACTAACAATATATCTGTCTAAACATTCAACTGTACATTAACAATATGGGCATGGTCTCTAATTAGTATTTTGTGGTTTTCTAGAGGAAGGCATAATGCACACTTTGTTATCCAAATAATACTTTTTAGGATGACATAATCCTTAAACTATTTAGTGCATAATGAGGATGTGACAAAACTGTGTCTATCACTGTATTTCCTGAGAGCCAGAAAAAGATGAAAATCTACTCCCACGATGGTTTTCAAGAGCCTGCCCTATCAATCTAATAAACTAAGTTCATTCACAGTGATTTCTGAAGCTGAGAATTAAGGGATACTAAGTTTACTCAAGTATCTTACTGATCCTACCATGTATTAACCAACAGGCAAATTAGATCTAATCGCTCTATATCTACCACAGTCTCTAATAGCTTTGTGATTCTGTGAAATACTTGGAACTACAAAATACCAACGAATAGCTACAAAACAGTCACATTTCCAAAAGGGTTGGTCCCCTGAATAAGTAATACAATGCATAAAATGATTAGGTTCACTGGCTTGTTAATCTCTGTGATTTTCTGTGTGCTCTTTTCTTTTAGACAACTTGTGACAAAATCCTGCAAATGGAAAGATAGATACCCTGAATAACAGATCGAGTGTTTCTGAGTTCGTCCTACTGGGACTCTCTAGTTCTCGAGAAACCCAAATTCTCTTCTTTGCAATCTTCTTTCTTGTCTATGTAGCCATCGTAGCGGGAAACCTTCTCATTGTCATCTCTGTGATATTTGATAACCATCTTCACTCCCCCATGTATTTTCTTCTGGCAAATTTATCATTCTTTGATTTATGTCTTTCCTCTGCGGCAACTCCCAAAGTGATTGCAGACTTCCTTAGAAAACACAAGACCATTTCCATGTGGGGCTGCATGACTCAGATGTTCTTTATGCACTTCTTTGGGGGTGGTGAGATGTCTCTCCTGATAGCTATGGCCATCGACAGGTATGTTGCCATATGCAAACCCTTGCGCTACCAGACCATAATGAACCACAGAGTGCTCATTGTGCTTATATTGGTCTCATGGACAATTGGGTTAATACATACGACAAGCCAAATGGTTTTCACAGTGGGTTTACCTTTCTGCGGTCCCAATATTGTGGATAGCATTTTCTGTGACCTGCCCCTGGTCATCAAGCTTGCCTGCACTGACACCTATATCCTGGAGCTCTTGGTGATTGCAGACAGTGGACTCCTGTCCCTGGTCTGTTTCATTCTGTTGCTCACGTCCTACATCATCATGTTGGTCACCATCTGGCAGCACTCCTCCAGTGCATCCTCCAAGGCTGTGTCCACACTATCTGCTCATATCACTGTAGTAACCCTCTTCTTTGGCCCAGCTATCTTCATCTATGCTTTTCCGTTCAATAGTTATTCTGTAGATAAGTTTCTTTCTGTGTTTTATTCTGTAATCACTCCTCTTCTTAATCCAATTATTTATACTCTGAGAAATCAAGAAATGAAGGCAGCCATTACGAGACTAAGCAGCCAACACATTCTTGGCTGGTTCCTTAAATCCTGTTTGTAATATCTGATTCATTGTGTCTGTGTTTTCTGCTGTTTTAGGATTTGAATCTTAACTATTTATTCAAATAGTTAAAATAAAAATATTAAATAATATCAATTTTATTCCTGCAAATTCCTGGAATTAGTAAGATATTTTTGATTTAAGATTTTTAATAGAAAATGTTTATAACACAGATATAATGCCTTGAATAGCATGCATTTATTATATACCTCATTGTCTTAGAATTTTTTAAATATATAAACATAATATCTCCTTATAAAAATTCTTTAATCCAATGAATTAAGATGTAAAATAGGAAACTTGAGTAAGATAACACACAAGATGGTGATAACTATGCATTTTTATTTGTAAAGTTATGTTTTTCTAACCTAATGTTTGTTAAAAAATATCTATCAATATATATAAACCTTGCAGAGGAATCTCAGTGGAATTGGGAGTTGAATTAGGATTTGTGAAGCATTTGTTTTTACTCTGGCCTTAGAGGGCTGACCATCCTTAGTAGAGTATAAAAATTTGTTTCGAAATAAACATTTCGTTGACTACCCAAATAATTTTGTGAGAATTCAATATCAATTGAAATATTAAAAGTTAAAACCATGTATCTTGTATTCTATCTTCCTTTACTAAACAATAAGGATTTGTGAATGTTCTAAGTGAATTCAGTCATTCGAGAAACAATCTTCTTTATATTTACTAAGTACCAGACTCTTTTCCAAGCAATGCAGCTCCATTGATAATGATACATATCTTGTCCCTGCCTTGGAGAGAATAACAAGGTGCAGGGAGGTAGTTATGTAGACATGGTGGTCTTAGAAGACCACTCTAAGGAGGGGAAGTTAAGTCAAGCATTAAGAAAGCTACACAGTTAGATGTCAGAGAGAGAAATGAGCATTCCAGGCAGAAAGGCCAGTCTGTACAGATACTGCAGAGTGAGGAAGAGCTTATAGGTACTGAAGGTAAAATTTTATGAAGGAGGTTGATGAATTAAGGGAGCAAATTTTGCCACTGAAAATTTTTTTTCAGATTTAAACATTTTTTTATTGATGCATAATAGAAGTACATAGTTCCGGGGTACATGTGATTAATACTTTCATATAATTTGCAAAGATCCAATAGAAGGCAGCAAACTAGAATATGAAAGTCTAGTGGATCCTTTTTATCAGAAGTGTATGGTTATCAAAGGGTTTTTAGAATGGGAAAGATGAGATTCAAAATACTGTTAAAGTTTGATCAAGCTCTATTCTCATTAAGTGGAGATAAATCGTAGCAAAAGTAGAAGCAGAGAGAACAGTTTCTTGGTTCTTCCACTTGGTCAACCTGAATTTATTAAGCAATTCTAACAGTGAGTTTACTGAAACTTTATAATAGGGCCTTCTAAAGTCAAATACAAAACCTAAATTTATGCAAAAATCCACCAGACCATCTCCTGGTATCTTTAATAGAATAATGTACCTTGAAAATCACACTAGGTTTCCTTTTTATCCCTTTCTTCCTTTTGCCCTACTTAAATTTGGCCCTAAAATGTATCTTTGAAAAATTGCAGTTTTATTCTAAAAAATTCTATGTATGACATGCTTATTATTTGACTTGAGTAATGGTGTCTGCGTATCCAATTTGTATACTTTCTTTCTAATTTTTGTATTTAAGAATCCTTTCTTATATACCTCTTTAAATAGTATTGCAACACTAAACTGTGGCATATATATCTTCAGAAGAGAAATATTGAAAGGTTTTATTTTGCATGACAATTATGACTGGTTGCTAATGGCTAGGTGGAGTACTAAATTAAAAAACATTTGGAGGCTCAAAGTATAAAAGCTACTGCAAATTTGCCACCCTCACTTCTTTGTAATCTTTTCAATAAAGTTATAATTGTTGGAAAATCATGGAGGGGTTACATATAAAAATAAACACAAAAATTCTTCTAGAAAATGAACTCATCTCTAATGTATCTTTAGTTTACCTTTATAATTTTGCTTACTTAATTACATTTTTATACCATAAAATTATACTAGAGTCATCTTCCATGATTTTTCACTAATACGGTTGAGTTATTATGAAGTTCTACACAATTGTAATGGACTTAGTGAAATTCTAACTTTTCTGAATTGCTAAATTCCACTAATTTATTGATTACCATTAATCAATAAAAGTCATTAAGAATAGTAAAAGCTCCAACACCACCATCCCTCTCTCTACTGTCACAAATATAAGTAAAAGATTTTTATCTCTGTTAAGAAGGGGTCAATGGTCTATGGTCTATGTTCTTATAAGCTTTGTTTAGTGTAAATGTTTTTTATCTTAATTTTACATATATGAAAAATTCAATTATCACAATTTTTATAAATCTTCATAACCATGTAATCAAATGAAGAGAATTAAAATCCCTTCAAGTATCATCTCAGATAGTTTAATTTTCTATGAATGTGTTCACCTACCATCACCCAAAGTACTTGAGTTAGGGCTTCCAGAGGAAGCACATTCTGGAGAAAGTTCACATGGCCGATATACTAGGTGAATTCACAATCCAGTTAAATGAGAGAGTAAGTCCTTGGTCTGAACTCTAGAGGAAAACAGCATGTTTATTTTAATAATTCCCTCTGGATATTGATTACAAGTCTGTATCTTATGTATGTTTCCTGTCTCCCCTTAATTTTCTAATATCCAAATGATTGCCATGTATTTTACTGGAGGTAAAAAAGAGAACAAATATATATTCAGAATCACTGTCTACATGTCTTTGAAGAGACCATTCCTCATCTAGAACTGGTAGATTTAAATAGCAGTGCTGACAACACCTTACAATTGTATGCTTTAGTGAAAGATGAGACATTTACATAAAATTTATGATTGAATGAAAACCATTTAAAATATGATTTTTAAATCATATTTAAAATATGATTTCTGTCACCTAGTGTTTGGAAAATGTATCTAGTTGTATTATAGTAAGTATCAGAAGAACCACTCTGTGACCGTTAAATAAATTCAACTCACATTCCTGATCCAAGGGTCAGTTTTACAAGTTAATTTTGAGTTTTGGAATATAAACTTGGATTGATTTAATCCACATGGGATAAAAGATAAAATAATTTATGATATGGTAAAATAATGAAAATGAAGCTCTTCTGTGACTAAATTTAGCATCTGCGATGTCTGACATTTAATCTAATAAAATCTCAGTTAATGAAAATGGGAAGCCCTGACTTATTTTGTTTTAATATTCAATTTGCTTATTTATATTTTAATTTTCATAGTTTGAGTATTTATTTTAATTTAGAAAACATTTATGGAATATGGAGTTAAATTATTAATTTAAATTGATTCTTTTTTATTTCCCTTCAACCTGACACTTATTTTCTTGATTGAAGGCATATAACATTTTAGTTAATACAATTATCTAATTGTACTGGTAATATATTCATTTTTGATAATTTAGCCACCCAAGGGGTATCCTCTATTTTTCTAAATCCACTGGTACTTTTCTACCTACATCCAAAACTGTTCTTTTCTGGTTTTATTAATTTGATCAATATATGAGAATAAAGCTCTTTCATATTTACAATGTTGAGTCTTTTTCTATTAAGTATACACATGTATTATTTTTATTAGAAAATTATTTATAATGGCTGTTTTGGCAGAAATCTGATTTTTTGTTTTCCAAACATTTTCTTGGTAGTAAGTGAACATTACCGGTAGATTATCTAATCTATACATGGTTTAACATTTACATGAAAAGGAAACATAAGAAAAACTCATGACCAATAGAAATTGTGCAACCCTTTTTCTTATCAAAAGAACTCTGTTACATCTTTCCACATGTAATAACTATGCTATTTTAATGCTGTTGTGGAAATGTATTTGTTACTGAATACGTGCCCACAGTATTATACCTCCTATGCTTTTTATTCCTAAGCGAACAGAGATAGTTAAAAGGAGTGTAGTAATTCTTTGTCTTTTACCCCCACGAAAGGCATTAAGTGAACCAATGGTGTCAGCTCAATGTGGGAAAACATGGAAAGTACAAATGTCAAGGATGTATGAGCCAGGAAAATAATCAAGAGGCAGTCTGCACACATGTGAAATGTCAGAGGAAAGCTCTGGGAGCAAGAAGGTAAGCATTCAGAAGTCCAGGAAACATAATATGATAAAATAAAAGGAAAAAAAAAAGTCCAGGAAACATAAACTTGTAAGCAGTTTGGTGTTGTTCGGAGATTTTCTACACACATAATGCAAAGAGATGAGAATGAAAGAACTCCAACCAGAAGTCCAGCAACAAAAATTGAGGAAAATAACCATGAAGACTGGACAGGAGAGGTCAGAAATTTTGTTCAGTAACCAAAGTATGACACAGAACACAAGAAAGAGAGAAAGAGAGAGAGAGAGAGAGAGAGAGAGAGAAAAATATTATTCCCCAAAAAAGAGGAGGTAGGAAACATTTATGTGTTTGTCTAGAAACTTCCTAGGAAGTTGACTATCTTTTTTAATAATGGTGGAGATGGGTGGTAAGAACATAGGACAGATTATAGCCAGTTTAAAGATTCAGAAATAAGTGAGATTATTAATATATAATTTTGGGATAAAAGAGAGGGGTGAGATTATAGTATAGCTGATGGGGAAAAGTACTCTAAAATAATTTGCTAAATTGGGTATATAATTCAACTCTTTTGCACATATCTGAGTGCTTCAAATTAGATAGGTATAAAAAATGAATTCTAGGCACCAAAAAGTTAAGTAACTTATGTTCTTATCCACTTGAACTAACTCATTTGCCTAATTGTCATTTGACAGATTTTTCTCACTGACCTATTGAACTCATGAGTCATGAACTCAGAAACTCACAATGGATACAATAAATGCATGTAGGGATACAAATCTTTGCCTTCAAATCATATGTACAGAATTTTATAATAAATTTCTCTTTTTGTGCTTTTCTGGCTGAAAAAAAATAAAATAATGCCAATGTTGTTTGTATTAATTAAGATGTATTTTTCATAAATGTTGACTTTCTCTCTATAGGAATCACATAATCACTTTCTTTATCTCCATAACTTCAAAACAATGACAAGTTAAATTATCACTTTTTCCAGACTATCTTCCTTTTAAAGACTTTCTGAAAACTTCAACTAGATGGATATAAGAAACAACTCAGTGATATCTGAGTTTGTTTTGTTGGGACTCCCCAGCACTTGGGAACTTGAAATTTTCTTTTTTGTAAAATATATTTTTGTTGGCCTATGCAGCAATCATGACAGGAAACCTCGTTATGGTCACTGTAACCTTTGATTCTCACCTGTGCTCAACACCAATGTATATCCTCCTTAGAAATCTCTCCTTTCTTGATACGTCTATGTCCACAATCACAACCCCTAAGATAGTGATGGATTTCCTCAGGGAGAACACAACTATTTCACTGTGGGGATGTCTGACTCAGATGTTCTTCTTCCACTTCTTAGGGGACAGTGAGATGACTCTTCTCATAGTTATGGCTGTTGATTGGTACATTGCAATACACAAACCTCTTCACTACACAACCATCATGAACCACCAGGTACTCATGGGTTCTGTGCTGTTATCATGGGCTGTGGGTCTTGTGCACACTATGAGCCAAATGGTTTTACTATCATCTGTGTCCCCAGTGTGGTAGACAATAAACATAGTTTGTAACCTTCCTCTGGTTCTAAAGCTTGCCAACACCGAGTCCTGTGTTCTGGAGTTGCTGGTAATTGCTGACAGTGGACTGTTGCCTTTCAACTGTTTCATACTCTTGCTCATTTCCTACACTATTATTCTGGCAACTGTGGGACATCAATCCTCTGGTGGACTCTCCAAGGCTCTGTCCACACTGTCTGCTGATATCAGTGTGGTCACTCTGTTCTTTGGGCCATGTATCTTCATTTACACTTGACCATTTAGTAGCTTTTCAGTGGATAAATTTCTTTATGTGTTTATTTCAGTTATTACATCCTCAGTGAACCCCATTATTTATACCCCAAGGAATCAGGAAATGAGAGTAGCCGTAAGTAGACTGAGGACACAAAGTGTCATCTCCAGACAGACCTAGATAACAATCATAATGACAGGGTTTTAGTGCAAGACTCATATAAATTACATTTCAAAATAAGTTGGTAATGATTTGCTTTATTTGTTGATTTTCTTAAAAATAATCATATTATACATTTCACTTATCAAATACAGTGTTTCATCGTTATAATTCTGTGACATGTTTAGTTTTGTTGAAAATATAATTTTTTCATTAAAATTCAGTTTATATTTGTGTTAATAAATTATTTTTACAATATAATAAAGAATTAAATAGAAAAACTGACTTGTTAACTATACGTAGAAACTCATCGGTATCCAAGACTAACTTTCCTTAAATAAGGAGAAATCAAAAATATAAATTCGTCCACTAATTAGGGATCTTTCAGTTAAATTCTCTAGATCTATTGTCTCAAACTCCCCAGCAGCAGACTGTTAGGAACCACCATGGAGCACCATACTCCCACCCCCATTCATGGAAAAATTGTCTTCCTTGAAACGTAGGAATGGGGTTGGTGGGGGGTGCACAGCAGGAGGTGAGTGACAGGTGGGAGAGTGAAGCTTCATCTGTATTTACAACTGTTCTCCATCTCTAGCAACATGGCCTGAGCTCCACCTCCCCCCGCATTAATAAAACATTGTCTTCCATGAAATCAATCCCTGGTGCCAAAAGGTTGGGGCCACTGCTCTAGATGACCAAATGTAAAAACAAAATTGTGTGAACTCTTCTATGTATGTTGTATGTTTGGGTTTTTTTTTTACATTTGGGTCACATTGTATATCGTTGCCTCTCCCTAAGAAGGGTTAGAGTTATGCCCTTCTCCTCCAAAATGCATCCCTAAGATTGGGTCTCTTCCTTCCCACCCCCCACCTCCTCGAATCCCTGGTGAACATTACCACCATTTGAGAACCATAGTTTTAATCAGTCAGTATCAATTTGATGGCGAGTAGATGTGGGGCCCATTTTCCATATCTTGTGTCACCTCACTTTGGATAACAGGCTTAAGTTTAATCCAGAATAGGATAAACGGTGCTAGCTCACTGTCGTTTCTTAGAATTGAGTAATATTCCATTGTGAGCGTATACCACATTTTAATTATCCACTCATGAATTGATGGGCACTTGGGTTGTTTCCATGACTGTTCAATAGTGAATTGTGCTACCATAAACATTCAGGTGCAGACGTCTTTATAATAGAATGTCTTATGTTCTTTTGGGCAGATGCCCAACAATGCTATTGCTGGGTCAAATGGTATTTCTATTTCTAGTTGTTTGAGGTATCTCCAAATTCTTTTCCACAAAGGTTGCACTAATTTGCAGTCCCACCAGCAGTGCAAGAGTGTTCCTGTCTCTCCGCATCCTCGCCAGCATTCGTTGTTTTGAGATTTCTTGATATAGGCCATTCTTACTGGGGTTAGGTGGTATCTCATTGTGGTTTTTATTTGCATTTCTCAGATGATTAGAAATGTTGAGCATTTTTTTATGTGTTTGCAGGGCATTATTCTGTCCTCTTTGGAGAAGTTTTTGTTCATTTCCATTACCCATTTCTCGATGGGATCGTTTGATTTTTTTCTTGTTAATTCTTTTAAGTTCTAGATAGATTCTTGTTATTAGACCTTTATCAGAGGTGTAGAGAGCAAATATTTTCTCCCACTCTGTGAGTTGTCTATTTGCTCTACTGATGGTTTCTTTGGCTGTGCAGAAACTTTTTAATTTGATCAGATCCCATTTGTTTATTTTTGATGCTGCAGTGATTGCCTTGGGGGTCTTCCTCAAAAATTCTTTGTCTAGACCAATGTCTGATAGGGTTTTCCCAACATCTTCTTCTAGGATTCTTAAGGTTTCATGCCTTAAGTTTAAGTCTGTTGTCCATCTTGAATGAATTTTTGTGAGAGGTGAGAGGTAGGGATTCTGATTTGCTCTTCTGCATGTAGCTAACCAGTTTTCCCACCACCATTTATTGAAGAGAGATTCTTTTCCTCATTGTATATTTTTGTCAGCTTTATCAAAGATTAGATTACTGTATACTGATGGTTTCATCTCTGGTATCTCAGATCTATTCCAGATATCCATGCTTCTGTTCTTGTGCCAGTACCAGGCTGATTTAACTATTATTGCTTTATGGTACAGCTTGAAGTCAGGAAGACTAATGCCTCCCAGTTTGTTCTTTTTATTTAAGATTGCTTTGGCTATGTGAGGTTTATTCTGGTTTCATACAAAGTGAAGAATTATTTTTTCTAGATCTATAAAGAATGCCGATGGTATTTTAATGGGGATTGCATTGATTCTGTAGGTCACTTTAGGTAATATTGACATTTTAACTATACTGATTCTACCGATCCATGAACAAGGTAGATTTTCCCATTTGTTTAAGTCTTCTGCAGTTTCTTTTCTTAGTGTTTCATAGTTCTTGTTGTATAAATCTTTTCTGTCTTTCATTATTTTTACTCCTAGATATTTAATTTTCTTTAGGGCTATAGTAAAGGGTATTGCATTTTTAATTTGAGTATTATTCTTTTTTAACAAGGCATACAGGCTAGTTTTTATGAGTAGACAGATGCATACTGTAACTGTCCTGCACTGACACAAGGCATACATCTATTTCTTTCTTAAGAAAACAGAAATTCCACCTGGTAAAGAATGTGCTAAGTTACACAAGCACATTTCGCCTTATTCTTTTGTTAATGTTTGTGTTCATATTTGCTCCTGTATATCTCTCTAGAAACAACTAAGCACATTATTATTGTGTTAATCCAAGTGGATAAAGAACAAATTAAAAAGCCTCTATATGCATTCCAAGCATTCATGTCACAACAAAACAAAGTATTCAAAATGACTAAGTTGCAAAAAGAAAGCCTTGAGGTGTCCTAAATTATAAATTTAGGTCTATGGTCCATGGGCATTAGAATAAATTGACATTCTGTGACCTCTTTGTTACCAAATTCAAAATTATCTGCTTTTACCCAAACACCTACTGATCCCTTATAGGCTTGTACCTAATAATTCTATTCACTCTGCCTAAACAATATGTATGTTATAGTGACTGGAGTTGAAGAGTGCTTTAAAGATGTAGTCCTAGCAACATGTGAATTTTATGTTTACATTAAATTTTCATTTTATTTTATTTTATTTTTAAGTTAGTAATAGAAATTCATTTCTTACAGTTCTGGAGGCTAGAAGTCCAAGATTCAGGTACCAGCAGTGTCTGATGAGGGCCCAGGCTCTGCTTCCAAGATGGCACCTTTTTTTTTTAACCTCATTTTGTTAAAGTTTCAGAATATTATGGGGGTACAAATGTCTTGGTTACATGAATTGCTTTTGTAAACTTTGAGTAAAAGTTATAAGTGTGCCTATCACCCAGATTGTGTTCATGGTACCTGTTAGGTGTGAATTTACCCATGCCTTCCTCACCCTTCCCACCTACTTGATTTCTGATGAGTGTTATTTCCAAATGTGTGCATGAGTATTTAATCAATTCATTCCAATTTAGTGGTGAGTACATGTGGTGTTTGTTTTTCCATTCTTGCAATATTGCACTTAGAAGAAGGGTTTCCACCTCCATACAGTTTATTAAAAAGTATTAGCTCACAATTTTTTATGGCTCAGTAATAGTACTCCATGGTTTATTAATCCAGTCATGTATTGATGGGCACTTGGGTTGATTCTGCATCTTTGCAATTGTGAATTGTACTGTAATAAACAATTGAGAGCAAGTGTCTTTTCAATAAAATGACATTTTTTTTTTTTTTTACTTTGGGTAAATACCCGGTAGTGGGATTGCTGGATCAAATGGTAGTTTTACTTTTAGCTCTTTGAGGTATCTCTATACTACTTTCCATAAAGGTTGTACTAGTTTGCAGTCTCACCAACTGGTATAAGTGTTCTTTATTCTCCCCATCCATGCCAGCATCTGTTGTTCTGGGACTTTTTGATAAAAGCCATTCTCACTGGAGTTAGGTTATATCTCACTGTGGTTTTGATTTATATTTCCCTGATGAGTAGAGATGCTGAGCATTTTTTCATTTGTTTATTGTACATTAGTCTATCTTTTGAAAAGCTTCTGTCATGTCTTTTGCCCACTTTTTAAAGGGGTTGTTTGATTTTTTATTGCTCATTTGCTTGAGTTCATTGTAGACTCTAACAAGCCCTTTATCAAATATATAGTATGCAAATATTTTCTCTCATTCTGTACATTGTCTATTCACTCTATTGATTATTTCCTTGGCTGTGCAGCTTTTAAATTTAATTAAGACCCATTTATTTATTTTTTTTAATGTTGCTGTGGTTGCCTTTGGAGTCTTCATCATAAATTCTTTGCATAGGCTGATATCTAAAAGAATTTTCCAACCTTTTCTTCTAGAATTCTTACAGTATGATGCCTTAGGTTTAGGTCTATTATCCACTGTAAATTAACTTTTGTGAGTAATGAGAGGTGCAGATCCTGTTTCACTATTCTACATGTGGCTATCCAATATTCCCAGCACCATTTATTCAACAGGGATTCTTTTCTCCAGCGTATGTTTTTGCATGCTTTTCAAAGATCAGGTGGCAACATGAGGATGGTTTCATGTCTGGGTTCTCTGTTCTGATACATTGGTCCGAGTCTCTGTTCTTGGGCAAGTACCCTGCTGTTTAGGTTGTTACGCACTCATAATAAAGCTTGAAGTCTGGTAAAGTGATGCCTCCCAATTTGTTCTTTCTGCTTGAGGCTGCTTTGGCTATTCAGGGTCTTTTCTGGTTCCATATGAAGCATATAATTATTTTTTCTAGATTTGTGAAAAATGATATTGGTATTTTAATGGGATCACATTGAATCTGTATTCACTTTGGGTAGTATAGACATTTTAACAATGTTGATTCTGCCGATCCGTAATCATAATATGTTTTGCCATTTGTTCACAACCTCTGCAATTTCCTTCCTCAGTGTTTCATAGTTTTCCCTGCAGAGATCTTTAACCTCCTTGCTTAAATATATTCGTAAGTATTTTATTTTCTTTGTTGCTATTGTGAACAGTATTCAGCCTTTTATTTGATTCTCAGTTTGACTGTTTTGGGTATATAGGAATGCTATCTACATTGATTCTGTAGTGAGACTTTGCTGAATTTATTTATCAATTCCAGGAGTCTCTTAACAGAATCTCTGGGGTTTTCTAGATATATGATCATTTCATGAGCAAAGAGTGATAATTTGTCGTCTTCTTCTTTTCCTATTTGGATACAATTGATTTCCATCTCTTGTCTGATTGCTCTGGCAAGCACTTCCAGCACTATGTTGAATAGAATTGGTGACAGTTGGCAAGCTCGTCTGGTTCCAGTTCTAAGATGGAATGCTTTGAATTTATCCCCATTCAGTATGATGTTGGCTATGGGTTTGTCATAGATTGCTCTTCTACTTTCAAGGTATGTTCCATCTATGCCTATTTTGCTAAGAGTTTCTGTCATAAAAGGGTGATGAATGAATAAAAAAACAAAAGCTAAGTGTCTGCTATCTCCAGGAAACCCATCTAACCCACAAGGACACATTCAGACTCAAGGTGAAGGGATGGAAAACAATATTCCATGCAAATGGAAACCAAAAGAGAGCTGGTGTATCCATTCTAATGTCAGATAACATAGACTTCAAATCAACAAAAGTAAAGAAACACAAAATATTAAACTATATGCTTTTGTCTGCTTTGCCAAAAATCACATGGCAATAAGAGGATGGTTTTACAACTTTTTAATGCTGGGGTGATTTATATGAGGTTTTACTTGTCTCCCTGTTCTGATTTCCAGAGTATGCAACACTTGATTATCACTCTTAACAAAGAAGTCCCCAAGAGATGTCCAAGATAATTATCTCCATGGCTGGTATTCTGTCCAGAACACAGAATAGGGAAATATCACACAAGGGACTCCTTTAGGTAAAGAATATTATGTCAGACTGAGGGAAAGCACTTCCACAGATACAGTCTCCACCCAGAAATGGATGTATTCTCAAGCACACATCACAAGAAAAGATGAAAAGAGAATATGATTTAGAGATAATGTGTTTTTAGTAAGTCATCTCATCTCTACTTTTAAAAATAACTCTCAAAATATTTCTGTGTATCTGTTTCCTGCATGACCACCATGCTTGGATTTGAGAATGGCTTGTTTAGTTTCTGGTATTTTCATAAGACAATACACAAGTTTTATCCTCCTATCCCATTCCTGCTAGAATTTCTATTGTCTTTTTAACAACAGTGCACGCACCACCAAAATGCACTGTCTTAGAAATGCTTTCAGTCTGTTTAGGGAAATCACAGTTCTTTGATGTCTAGTTGATGTGAATAGTTTCCAGTTATCCTTTTTCAAATGATTCTTTCCATATAAAAAATAACATTTTTCATATCAGGACAAGCATTGTATGGAAGATAACTTTTAGCATAGAGATACAAGTAAAAACAGTCACATTCTCAATGAGAAGTGATATTACTACAGACACAGGATTAAACCTCGTAGATGGGGGGGAGAATAACTTTTAGTATAAAGATAGAAGTAAAAAATGGTCCTATATTGTTGAGAAGTACTATTACTATAGACATAGGATTAAAACTCATACCTGAGGAAAAGCATGAACGATGGAATTTATTGGGGTTTCTCCCTTTGTACCTCACTGGTGTATATCTCAGGCAATCTATTAAATTCTCTGAAGACAAAATTCTCCTTGTAAAAGCATGAATATTGAGAAACAACAGTTTTAGATGTATTATTATAGAGAAGAATCTTTATAGAAGAATATAGAAAGAGATTAAAATGTGTTGTATTTATTTATTTTTAATTGACAAATAATACATATGTATTTATGAGTACCATCTGGTATTTTGATATATGTATACAATGATGTGCATCATTATCTGTTGTGAAATATTTGCACTCCTAGCAATTTTAAAATATACATATGTTTTTCTAACATAGTCACCATGCTGTGCAATAGATTAGTAAACATAAAAAATTTTACAATTCGTAAAAGAGCAATTCATTTTGTCTCCTTTGCCTAACTTTTTTAAGTGTCTTTTTTAATTTCAGAATATTATGGGGGTACAAATGTTAAGGTTATGTATATTGCCCATGTCTCTCCTCCCTGCTCGAGTCAGAGCTTCAAGCGTGACCATGCCCCAGATGGTGCATATCTCACTCATTAGGTTTGTATGTACCCATCCCCTTCTCCCTCCTCCCACCTTCTCGATACCCTATAAATGTTATTCCTATATGTCCACTTAGGTGTTGATCAGTTAATACCAATTTGCTGATGAGTACATGTGGTGCTTGTTTTTCCATTCTTGGAATACTTCACTTAGTAGAATGGGCTCTAGCTCTATCCAGGAAAATACAAGATGTACTATATCATCATTGTTTCTTAGAGCTGAATAGTACTCCATGATATACATATACCACATTTTATTAATCCACTCATGTATTTGTGGGCACTTGGGTCGTTTCCACTGCTTTGCAATTGTAAATTGTGCTGCTATAAACATTCGAGTGCGAGTGTCTTTTTTGTAGAGTGTCATTTGATCTTTTGGGTAGACACCCAGTAGTGGAATTGCTGGATCAAATGGTAGATCTACTTCTATCACTTTAAGGTATCTCTATATTGCTTTCCACAGAGGTTGAGCTAGTTTTCAGTCCCACCAGCAGTGTAGTAGTATTCCTATCTCTCCGCATCCACACCAACATTTATTGTTTGGGAACTTTTTGATAAAGGCCATTCTTACTGGAGATAAGTGATATCTCATTGCAGTTTTGATTTGCATTTCCCTGATGAGTAGAGATGTTGAGCATTTTTTCATATGTTTGTTGACCATTATTCTGTCTTCTTCTGGAAGTTTCTCTTTGTGTCCTTTGCCCACTTTTTGATAGGGTTGTTTGATTTTTTTCTTGCTGATTTTCCTGAGTTCTAAATAGATTCTAGTTATCAACCCTTTATATGTAGCATGCGAAAATTTTCTCCCATTCTGTAGATTGTCTGTTTGCTTTTGTGACTGTTTCTTTGGCTGTGCAGAAGCATTTTAGTTTGATCAGGTCCCATTTATTTATTTTTGTTGTTGCCGTGATTGCCTTTCGGGTCTTCTTCTTAAATTCCTTGCCTAGGCCAACGTCTAGAAGAGTATTTCCAACATTTTCAATTTCATCAATCCAAAAATTATCCTTACTCCAGTTTGTGAAAATTCTGCCTGAGGTAAAGTCAAGACTTCCAATGGTGCTTTAATAGAATATCCTATATTCTCTTGTAGCTCTTCTTAAAAAATATACAGCTCTGCCCAGGCGAGATCAAAAGTGAATGGTGAAAAAGTACTTATGTTTCTGGAAAGAAAGAGGCATGACTGATACGTCCTTTGCATCTGTACATCCTATAGGGTCTAAGTATGTGTATGTTAATTCAGAGTAAATGTAAATAGTAGTTTTTTTTAAAAGGAGATTATATATATTTTACTTACAGAAAGTACTTGCCAGTATATTAAATATTTTGAAAAAAAATTTGGAAACTGTACACCTTCAAGATTCACCTTAAAGAATAAACAGGGGAAGTAATTAATATTAACTAACATCTACTGAGTACCACAAAAGTTTAATGCTCTCTATATATTTTCTGATTCATATTCACAACATGTCTATTAGATTTCATGTCCTCTCCTTTAGAAATGAAGAAATGGAAACAGAAATACGTTTATATCAAAGTCACAAGATCAACAATAATAGAGTAAGATTTTATATCAGGTCTGAATAATTTAAAAAGCCTATGGCTATTTTACTAATTCTCATAAATATGGAATTAATATTGAGTAAAATAATTACTCGACAAATATTATAAAATATTAACAACTTTTTAAAGTGGGAAAAAGCAGAATGACTTTTTTTGGTAAACTGTTCCCTAGGAAAGTACATGTTTACCTTTTAACAAATTTCTCTAACACAGTTGATACTACTTTTGGTGTTATTACTATAATTTTGCTATTGATATGTTCTGTGTCACTTATTTCAACAGGTACAGAACTAGTTATTGAAGATTTATCCTGGAAAGTTTTGTCTTGATAGGAAATTATCTTTTAAATAAAGGTGAGATTATTCAAGTTTCTCAGGGGGCATAAATCTATAATTTCTTTATGAGCATTTCTTTCATTCTATCCTTAATCTATGGATAAGGATATCCAATCTCAGTATAAGGGAAGGGGAAAGTAATGCTCATCATGTGGTAATGGTTTTCATATTTCATTTGTTCTCATTGGTACCACCCTGGAGATTTCAATGGATAAAAGACAAGATATTTAAAAAGTAAAACAATGCTAAGGAAGATAATTAATAAACGGGAAAGGAATATAAGCAATTATCTTTCCAATATACAGTTTGAGAAGAATTCTCAATTTACTTAAGAATCAACATTATAAGCAATATTATTATTATATTTGGAGGTAAATGATTGGTAATAACTGATTTTTTCTTTATGTACACTAAGAACTAATAATAACAGATGTTTTTCTACACATGTCTGTAATTTATTCTTACCTAGAAAAGATAGATAGATGAAATCAATGAGACAGATAAATCAATAATAGATACCTTTTGTAATTTTGATGATGAGGAGATGGCAATATTTCAGAGCCTACAGATTTCCCAGCATTCATTCATGTAACTCAAGGTGAAAATTTTTATAAATAGAATTCAGTACTTATATTTTTTATATTAATCAATTTTTATTTATAATTTCCATATCATAGTTGTGCATATTTATGGGGTAAAATGTGAAGTGTCAATGCATGTATACATTATATAATAATCAAATCAGAATGATTAGCATATCCATCACTTTAAATATTTATCATTTCCTTGTGGTCATAGCATTCAAAATCTTCTCTTCCAGCTATCTTGAACTATACACTACATTGTTACTTGCTATAGTCATCCAACTGTGTAATAACTTATTCTTCCTGTCAACTGTAACTTTGTATCCCTTTAATAACCTCTCCTGTTCTTCCCATCCCTTGACCCTCCCTATCCTCTGGTAACCACTATTCTACTCTGTACCTCTATGAAATCAATTTCGTAAATTCCACATGAGTGAGACAATGTGGTGTTGTCTTTCTGTGACTGGCTTATTTCACTTAACATAATGTCTTCCAGGTTCATTGATGTAGCTGCAAAGTACAAAATTTTATTCTCTTTCGTGGCTGAATACTATTTCATTGCATCTGCACACCATATTTTCTTTATCCGTTTATCCGTAGATTGGCATTTAGGTTGATTTCCATTCTTGGCTATTATGAATAGTGCTGCAATATATGTGGGAGTGCAGATATCTCTTCAACATACTGATTTCATTATCTTTGAATGTATACTCAATAATGGAATTGCTAGATCATGTAGTAGTTCTCTTTTTAATTTTTTGAGACACCTCCATCCTGTTTGTCATAATGGCTATAGTAATTTATATGCACACCAACGGTCCAAAGTATTCCCCTTTCTCCACATCCTCATCAGCATTTGATATTTTTTGTCTTTTTGATAATATTAATAGCTATTTTAACTGGAGTTAGTTGGTATTTCATCATGGTTTTGATTTGAATTTCCCTGATAATTAGAGATGGCAACATGTTTTCATATATCTGTTGGCCATTTGTATATCTTCTTTTGAGAAATGGCTGTTCAGGTCTTTTCCCACTTTTAAATCAGATTATTCATTTATTTTCTGTTTATTCTGTATTTTCTGATTATTCATTTATTATCTATGTTCCTTATATTAATAAATTCTGAATATTGTTCTCCTGTCAAATGTATAGTTTGCAAGTACTTTCTCCCATTCTGTAGGTTGTCCCTGACTCTACTGGTTTTTTGTTTCCTTGCTGCTGAAAAATTTTATTTTGATGTAAAAATTGTCTATTTTTGCTTTTGTTGCCTGTGTTTTGGGGTCTAATTCAAAAAATTCTTGCCCAGACCAATTTCCTAGAGCATTCCCTGATGTTTTCTTATAGTAATTTTATAGTTTGGGGTCTTGCATTTAATTTTTTATTCCATTTAGAGTTGATTTTTGTGTATAATGAAAGAGGGGTTTAGTTTCATTCTTCTGCATGTGAATATCCAGTTTTACCAGCAATGTTTTTTTTAATTTCAGAATATTATGGGGGTATAAACATTTCAGTTACATATATTGCCTTTGTACCACCCAAGCCAGAGCTACAAGCGTGCCCTTCCCCAATATAGTGCACTCTGCACCCATGATTTGTGAGTTTACCCATCTCCCCTCCCCCAGCCCGCCTGTCCAGCACCCAATGAATATTACTTTCATATGTGTACCTAAGTGTTGATCAATTAGTACCAATTTAATGGTGAGTACATATAGTGCTTGTTTTTCCATTCTTGTGATACTTCATCTTGAAGAATGGGCTCTAGCTACATCCAAGATAATACAAGAGGTGGCAATTCACCATTGTTTTTTATGGTTGAGTAGTATTCCATGGTATTCATATAGCACATTTTATTAATACACTCATGTATTGATAGGCACTTGGGTTGTTTCCCCATCTTTGCAATTGTGAATTCTGTTGCTATAAACATTTGAATACAGATGTCTTTATTATAAAATGACGCTTTTTCCTTTGGGTAGATGTCTAATAGTGGGATTGCTGGATCAAATGGTAGTCATATTTTTAATTCTTTGCGGTATCTCCATATTACTTTCCATAGAGTTTGTACTAATTTGCAGTCCCACTGGCAGTGTAAAGAGTGCTCTTACCTCTCCACATCCATATGAACATTTGTTCTCTTGGGACTTTCTGATAAAAGCCATTCTCACTGGAGTTAAGTGATATCTCATTGTGGTTTTGATTAGCATTTCCTTGATGATTATAGATGTTGAACAATGTTTTCCATATGTTTTCCATATGTTTGCTGGCCATTTTTCTGTCTTCTTTTGGAAAGTTTCTGCTCATGTCCTTTTCCCACTTTGTAATCAGGCTGTTTGACTTTTTCTTGTTAATTTTTGTAAGTTCTATGTAGATTCTACTTATCAGCCCTTTATCAGATGTGCAGCATGCAAATATTTCCTCCCATCCTTTAGGTTGTCTATTTGCTCTAATGATAGTTCCCTTGGCTGTGCAGAAGCTTTTTAATTTGATCAGGTCTCATTTATTTCCTGAGTCCTTTTGCTAATTCTTTCTCATTTAGTTTCTTGGTCGAGAGCTGGGGGTGCTAGGGCTGGTTTGTGGCCCTGTCTTCAGGTCATCAAGGGTTGTTCCTTGACATTGCCAGGGAGAGGAGCACTGGTGTTACAGCAAATTTGATGAACCTCTTGGGTTGCCTCTGACCTAATGTCTTCACCTCTTTCCAATGGAGTGTAGTGAGTTTGGTCCCCCAGCTTAAGCTCCAAGCTGGTGGACTGTACTTGTGGGTATGAACCCACTGTCCCCTAATAGTTTGAGATGGGAGGCAATATGTTTAGCTATGGAGGTGTACCCACCCCCTCTGTTGTTGATTGTAGTTTGCATGAAGGAGCCAGTTAGTGAGGTAGTCTGTTGTCCCCTTGGTAGATTTTGGTCCCCCAGGTGCAGTATACAAATGCCCCAAGTTTTGGGAGAGGCCTTGTAGCTCCTAGGGTTGCTTGGATCCTGCTCCCTCCTGAGGTGGGGTAGGAGCAAGATAGATGACAGCCAGAGTGTGAAAGCCTGGGTGTGTGAGCATCTATGGTTGCTTATCCTGCCACTAGGTGGAGCTGCTAACGTGGATTTCAGGGCTATCTCTCCAAGCTTGGAGGGCTGCTCCTGATGGAAGGGATAAACCGGTGCAATTGCTGAAGTCTCTAGCCAGGTTTTTCTTTCCCTGTCCCCTCTGATCAGCCCACTTGTGTTTGTCTCTACACCCAAGATGGGCTCCTGAGCTTCCCCACAGTTCATATATCTGGCCGCTAGTGTGCATCTCCACGTGTCAGTGGTAGATAAGGGAATTTCCAGTTGTGCACCCCTTTTCCACCACTACACCCCAAGCCAAGGAGGGTGTACCTCTCTGTCCCAAGAAGTCTCCACAGGAAGGATGCTCCTACCAGGGGAGGGGTGATGGGTCTCACCCACAGAATCCTACTGTCTTGAACTCCTCCTCACCCTTCCGGGGGACACAGGCTCTCACTTGCTGCCTGACCTTGGAAGCGGGATCTCTCTCCCACGCTGCCCCACCATCTGCACTGTCAGCAAGCGAATGTGCCAAATGCCCGTGGACAGGAGGATGGGGATGGAGACACGTCCCTGGTGGTGAAAAGAGGTCACTGGGGACGGAGAACTCTACCAGCTGCTATGGTTTGGGGGAGGGGCTGCAGACTTCCTGCACTGCTCCTGAGTTGCAGGGAGGAGCATCAGTCTGACCTCCTCTCCAAGCCCCAGTCGCTGCAAAGCGACCTCCCTCCTCTTGGCTCCACTGCAGTGATTTGCTGACTGAGGCAGGCTAGGCTAGGAGTGTACTTTCCTTGCTGGGAGCCAAGTCCCTCAGTGGGATGCGCTTTGGCTGTGGGGTGGGTGTGGCCACGTGGCTATGAGTGGCTAGAGCCAAAATTACTTACTGGGATGCTAGGAGTGGAGGAGGTGTGGGGTGGGGGCATCCAGATGGAAGGATGCCGACTCTTTGGTCACTCGTGGCATTCTCCTGTGGGATGAGACTCTGTGTCCCATTGCTGGTCTGAGGCATCTAGGTGAGAATAGGAAGAAAAAAACCTTTACCCTTTCCTTGGGCTCCAGAAATCAAAGCAGTTAGTTTCTCTGTTGGATATACCATGTATATAGGGCCAAGACTTTTCTTCACATATTATACATTTTACTGTCAGATATAAATGCTTAATTTCAATATGAACACAAAATTCTAAAAATTAAGTATTCTTCCTCATCCCAACAACTAATAATCTAATCTTCCCTCCAGGTTATTTTAGAGGATACACTGAATAAAAATGGATGGAGGAAATCAGTCCATAGTGTCCGAATTCGTTCTTCTGGGACTTTGCCATTCTTGGAATATTCAGCTCTTACTCTTCATAGTGTTTTGTATGCTTTACCTCATCATTGTATCAGGCAATATTGGCATTGTGATCTTAATCATCGCTGACTCCCATCTCTATTCTCCCATGTACTTCTTTTTGGCCAACCTGTCCTTTGTTGATACGTGGCTCTCCTCAGTCACCACTCCTAAAATGATCACAGACTTTCTCAGGGAGAACAAGACCATTCATTTTGGAGGCTGCATGTCCCAGATCTTCTTTTCTCATTTTATTGCAGCATATGAGATGGTGCTACTGGTAATAATGGCCTATGACCGCTATGTGGCCATCTGTAAACCACTCCACTACTCCACCATAATGAGTCTCGAAAAGTGTACAGGGCTGGTGGTGACTTCCTGGACCATTGGCTTTGTGCATTCCATAAGTCAAGTGGTTGTAATTGTTCAGCTGCCATTCTGTGGTCCCAGGGACATAGACAGCTTCTTCTGTGATGCACCACTGGTAATCAAGCTTGCCTGCATGGATTCCTCTAACTTGGAAATATTAATGAATGTTCACTGTGGGTTTGTGGCCATAACCTGCTTTATTCTGTTGCTGATATCCTACACATATATTCTTCTCACTGTCCAACAAAGCTCTAAAACTGGGGCATCTAAGGCACTCTCTACCTGCACTGCCCACATCACAGTGGTGGTGCTCTTCTTTGGACCCTGCATCTTCATCTATGTGTGGCCACTCAGCATCACCTGGATGGACAAATTTCTTGCTGTGTTCTACTCTGTTATTACACCTCTCCTAAATCCAGCCATTTATACCCTGAGAAATAAAGAAATGAAAAATGCTATGAAGAGATTTAGAAGCTATTACAGAGATTCCAATGTTAATGTTTAATGCTCAGAAGCTTCAATGCGAATACTTGAGATTGACTATATTTACCTTGTAAAACAGATTGGGAATTCAGAGCATTTAATTTATGCCTACATGGTTTTATTGGCTCTAGATACAAAAATAGGGTTAATAAAATTCAGGGAATTTCAAAATTTCCTGATCAACTAGCAGAACACCATTAAATATATTTCTAAAATACAAACATTAATAGCCCTTTATTATGAAAAAATTATCTAATCATTCTTCCTATGCCTATAATTACATTAAATAAAATCCTGTAATTCAGTCAACAAAGCCACACATATATATCCATTCTGATGGATTGCATCTAAATGAACTTTCATTTTGAATTTTTCTCTGAATCCCATTGGGAAAAATAGCGTTTCTGTAGCATTGACACCTTCTTTTAATATTCACTTGCCTTTTGTCCAAAGGCAGAACATTACCATTTTTTCTTAACATAGCTTCCTACCCAAATGCTAATGGAGAAAAAATAAAGAAAGGATTATATAAAAGTGGTAAAGTACATAATGAATATCAGTGGAGGTAATTCTCTGCTTGCTTTTCATTAACCTAATAAAAGTTAACAAAAGAATAAAATAAATCTTAAATGATATTTCCTTTAGTCATCTCAGTATTAAAGACTATTATTTATACTTTAAATTATTAACCATTGTTATAAAAGTTTAAAAATGTATGGCAGAGACCATGATTTTCCTAGTTATTTCTTAAAATTATAATACATGGTATACTGGTTAATATATAATAAACACAATATTTTAATAAACCAATAGAAGCTAAATTTTTTTTGTCATTCAAATATCTAACATTTATTTGTCAAGGTGTATATAAATATGCCTTTTTGGCATTTAAAAATTGTCCTCCGGCCTGACTCCCGGACAGAAGGTTGGAGACAACCAGAGTGCTAGCACTCCTCCATACAGACTCTTTTCCTCCTCCTCCCCTCCCCAAGCCATGGTTGCCAAGAGAAAGGATTGGGCCAGCACACTGAGGCTTCCACAGAGAGCTGGGCTCAGGCCTTTCTTCCTGTGGTCCTGCAGCGGACTGAGGAGTGCTCAGTTTGAGAGCTCCCTGCTGGCCAGCCTTGCCTGCTGCTGCTTGCACGACAGCTCCATCAGAGCAGGGCACGCCCCAAGACGAAGGACGCTGATCCTGCTTGAGCACTCTGTGGGTGACTCAGGACCAGCACTCTTCTCCCTGACCTGGTCAGGGATTGACTTCTTGGTCTAAGGAGTTGAGAGAGCCCATGTTGGCAGACCACGGGGGAGGGTGCAGTGTGGGTCCTAGCTGAGAAATCCTCACAGGGCATCCTTTTCCCCAAAGGAGGGCCATACCCTCAGCGCAGGCTGGGAAGTTCCCTTCTCATCAGGGAACTTCCCAGCCCACTGCACATTTAGGATAAAGTTCAGCTGGCTTGGACTCCTGCCTGCTGGCAGACTCCAGGGGTAGACTGTGGAGCAGAGGAAGGAGTAGAGGAGGAAGGCCCACTGCAGACTGCCAGTGTATGTACCTGTTTCCACAAGCAGACTCTCTGGTTGGATGGGACCCCTTGAGCCCCTCCCTTGCAGCTCTGCCCAGAAGCTGGGAGCAGATCTTTGACCACTGCCAAAGCAACTACCTTGCCAGCTTTTATGGAGCCTCAGGGCAATTCACTCAACCTATCCCCACCCAGCCACACTCCCCCCACCACCGCTCTGCTGAGACAGAGAATAAGGACTCACCTGGAAGTTCCGGCGCCCCACTCAATACTTGGGGCATTCAAGTGCATCGCCTGAGGGACTAGAGCCAGTCACAGAACCTAAAAACAACACTACAGCTTTCACCTTCTGGCAAGTGCAAACCCACTGGCACAGAGGTAAATATGCACATCCTATGCAGCATTTACTGGCCCAGTCTTACAGAGTTTTTGGAATGGCCATCTGGGGAAGCACCTACCCCTTCCCACAGAAAAACTGTACTACTGAATAAGCGTGGAAGAACCCAGCCATGTGCCCTAACATACAAACATTGAGTCCCCTTCCCCATAAATAACTCTCCCAGTTGGAGAGCTTGTCCTTATCCACCTACCAGCGTTTCCCACTAGTGGCTAGAAAAGCATCATCTGAACCCCACCAAGGCTAGGCAAAGTGTTTCAGGCTCACACAACCTAGCTATGAACTGCCTTATTCCTCCTGTTAGCTCAGTGCTGGCAGAGATCAAGAAACCCCTTGGGAGCTATAGGGTCCCTTCTAAAGCTTGGAACACTTGAGTCCTCCACCTGAGGGACCAGAGTCTATCATGGGCACAAAAGAACACCTTGGCAGCTGGTTCTATCACACAAATATCAACCAATAACAGGGAGAACAACAATGTAGCTCATCATAGCATCTTCCAACTGAAGCAAACAGGGTGTGGCTGATTCCCACTCACAAGTACCACCCACCATCACCGAAAGTATGGTGGGGGACCTAACTCACTACACACTGTTGGGAAGAGATAAAGACAGCAGATCAGAGGTAACCCAAGAGGTACTCCAAACCTGCTAGAACACCCCATAGGCAACTCAGGACAAACACACTTCTCCCTGGCATGCTCAAGGATTGATCCTTGAGGATACAGAGAAAAGCCAATATGCCAGGCCTAGCAACCCCAAGTCCTGACTGAGAGGCCAGATGAGAAGGAACCACTGACCTCTAGAAACATGAAAAATCAAAGAGTAAGGACACCCTATAAAGAAAATAATAAATCCTTACCAATGAATACCAACCAAAGTACAAAGATTGAAATGACAGATGAAGAATTTCAAATATGGATTATAAGGAAGTTCAATGAAATACAAGAGAAAATAGAAACCCAACACAAAGAAACCACAAAAACAGTACAAGAAATAAATGTCAAATTTACTAAGAAATCAAATTATCAAAAAAATTAAACAGAACTTATGGAAATGAAAAATACATTCAAAGAAATACAAAACAGAGTGGAAGGCCTTAAGAAAAGGCTATATCAGACACAAGAAACAATCTTAGACACACTTAGATGCAAGAATGGTTCAACATACAAAAATCTTTAAATGCGATTCACCACATAAATAGAAGCAAGACCAATGACCTTGTGATCCTCTCAAAAGATGCAAAAAAAAAGGATTTTATTAATTTTTATTTTTAAAAATGCACTGAAGAATATTGGTACTGAGTCCCTGGGGATTACAGTTTGTGTATGTATTTTAATTCAGAAAACATATGGAATATTGACATAAGTTATTAATTTAATTTGATTCCTTTTTATTATATTTCCCCTCCACACTTATTTTCTTGATCAAATACATACAACTTTTTAGTCAATACAACTGTCTAATTTTACTGCTAATATATTCATTTTTGATAATTTTGATAAATCTGTACTGTCTCTACACTGGCTATTATCATATGTTGCCATTTAGACATGAATTTAAATGAATTTTTAAAAATAAAATTGAAATTTTGATTATTCACTTATGTTAGCACCATTTTAAGTGTTCAATAGCTATATTGACTACCATTGGACAAGACTGATTTAAAACATTTGTATCATCATAGAAAGATCTTTTTGACAGTAATGGTCTTGTCAATTTTATATATTAAAATTATTTTTGAATCTATCATCTATTTGTTAGTTTTGTTCCTAGTATCCTTCATTGGACAGCAATTTTTACTATTTATATTTTCATATTTATTAAAATGTTACCTTTTTATTCATTTTTTAAAGATTTGTTTATAGATGTTCTTCTCCATTATAGGTTGTAAAGATATTCCTCAACATTTTATTATATTATTATTACATTACTTTTTTTACATTTTATTCTTAAATGTTTCTGAAATACATCTTTTTATACATGGAAGGTAGGGATCCAACTTTAACTTCTTTTAGTAAATCAATATTTCCAACAACATATCCAATTTAATCTGCCCTTCCTTCATTGCTTAACTTGGTCATCACCTGCCATATGTTTGTGTGCATACCTCAGCTCATATATGTATATATAAACATATCTGGTATGAGTTTTCTATTCATTTCAACTTACATATCTTTTATCATTACCTTTTTTATGTTTAGTACTATTACTTTGTATGTAGTTTAATATCTAGCAGTTTTGTTCACCCTTTTTGTTATCGTATTCAAAGTTGAGTTCACACAAAAAAAGGTATCTTTATTTATGTTAGTTTTACTATGATTTCTCAAAAGGTCAGATAAATTTTTATTAGGATATATATATTTGGGATAATATTGACATCATTGCTATGCTATGCCATCTCACACATGGGCATGACCATGAGAACATCCTTCCATTTATTCAAATAGTTTGTATTCTCTAACAGAGTTTCAACATTTCCTCCTTAATACCCTCCTTTTATTATCAACTTGGAAATATCATTTTAAGTTTGCCTATTATGGGTAATTAATGGAACTTCTTTTTGCTCTAATCTAATATAAATATTATTTAATATGTGTTTATATGTATATACAAAAATATATAATATAGATGCACAAACAATATATTGACATATACAGATATATGTGGACATTTACATATAAATTATGTTTGTGTATATATAGATAAACATATTGTATGGTTAATTTTATGTGTCGACCAGGCTGGCTCATGGTATCCAGATATTGGTCAAACATTATTCTGATGTTTCTGTTAATATCTATTTTGGATAATATTAGCATTTAAAATTGATGGACTTTGAGTAAAGATTGCCCACTAATGTAGGTGGGCCTCATCCAATCAGTTGAAGGATGAAGGTCCGAACAAAGACTGACCTCCCTGAAGCAAGAAAGAATCCTGCCAGGAGAACATATTTAGACTCAACTGCAACTCTTCCCTGATTCACCAATCTCCAGACCCATACCAGCAGATTTTGAGCTTACTGATAAGTCTCTACAAGTGAGGCAATTCTTTAAAATCTCTCTTTGTCTGTCTCTCAACATACACACACACACACACACACAAAAAAAAAAAAAAAAACATAAATTTCCCCCTCTCTCTGTATTTACATTTTCATATACATACATTTAGGTTTAATTATTGCAGAACACATTAGGATAGCCCCCCTAAATGTAAATAGCCTATATGTTCCTCATTAGGAGAGAACTTTTTAAGTGTTATATATTCATAAATTGAGTAGTAAGCAGGCATATAAGATTTGGGAAACTTTTTAAACATTAACGTGGAAAATTCTCTAAGATATATTGTAAGTGAAAAATTTAGATGCAAAATATTGTGTAAGATATGCTTCAAAATGTGTATTTAAGAGAGGGAAGAGAAGAATGTGTACAAAATTTACTTATGTATTCACATTTTTAAGAATTTAAATAAGAACTTCAGTTTCCTCCTTTATAAAGAGGGAACTGGAATGGGAAGATTTTTCACTGTACTGTATTTATTTTTCTACTTTAACAAATGCTTAACCATGTAAAAATATTTCCTATGTGAAAATTAAATGTATGTTTAAAACAGTGTAGTTTCTTTCTAATCATTCACCTCATCTGATCTAAGTCATCACCATATTATTAAATTGCACTGCTATATATAGTTATTTCATCTAAAATCTGAGGAGTTGTTTCTGATACCTCTTTTCAGACATCGTGTCTGTCGGCAAGTCCTAATGTCGCTGCCATCAAAATGGGTGTCAAGTTCTGTTAATTCTTTTTTATTAATTTTATTTCGGTATATTATGGGGGTACAAATTTTAAGGTTAAAAAAATGCCCTTTCCCCCACTCCCCCCACAAGTCTGAGTTTCCAGCGTGACCATCCCCCAGATGGTGCACATCTCACTCGTTATGTATGTACATACCCGCCCCTCCCCCCTCCCACCTGTCCAATACCCAATTACTGTAGTACCTATGTGTCCATTTAGGTGCTGCTCAGTTAATACCAGTTTGCTGGTGAGTATATGTGGTGTTTGTTTTACCATTCTTGGGATACTTCACTTAGTAGCATGGGTTCCAGCTCTAACCAGGAAAATATAAGATGTGCTATATCACCGTTGTTTCTTAGAGCTGAATAGTACTCCATGGTATACATATACCACATTTTATTAATCCATTCTTGGATTGATGGGCACTTGGGCTGTTTCCACAGCCTTGCAATTATGAATTGTGCTGCTATAAACATTCGGGTGAAGGTGTCTTTTTTGTAGAGTGTCATTGGATCTTTTGGGTAGATGCCCAGTAATGGGATTGCTGGATCAAATGGTAGATCCACTTGTATCGCTTTAAGGTATCTCCATATTGCTTTCCACAGAGGTTGAACTAGTTTTCAGTCCCACCAGCAGTGTAGGAATGTTCCTCTCTCTCCGCATCCACACCAGCATTTATTGTTTGGAAACTTTTTGATAAAGGCCATTCTCACTGGAGTTAAGTGATATCTCATTGTGGTTTTGATTTGCATTTCCCTGATGATTAGAGATGTTGAGCCTTTTTTCATATGTTTGTTGGCCATTCTTCTGTCTTCTTTAGAAAAGTTTCTGTTCAAGTCCTTTGCCCACTTTTTAATAGGGTTATTTGATTTTTTCTTGCTCATTTTCGTGAGTTCTAAGTATATTTTAGTTATCAGCTCCTTATCAGATGCATAGGATGCAAACATTTCCTCCCATTCTGTAGGTTGTCTGTTTACTTTCATGACTATTTCTTTGGCTGTGAAGAAGCTTTTTAGTTTGATCATGTCCCATTTATTTATTTTTGTTGCTGTTGTGATTGCCTTTTGGGACTTCTTCATAAGCTCTTTGCCTAGGCCAATGTCTAGGAGAGTGTTTCCAACATTTTCCTTTAGAATTCTAATAGTTTCCTACCTTAGGTTTAAGTCTGTTATCCAGCGTGAGTTGATTTTTGTGAGAGGTGAAAGGTGTGGGTCCTGCTTTAGCCTTCTACAAGTGGCTATCCAGTTTTCCCAGCACCATTTATTGAAAAGGGATTCCTTTCCCCAGCATATGTTTTTGTCTGCTTTGTCAAAGATTAGATGGCTATATGAGGATGGTTTTATATCAGGGTTCTCAGATCTGTTCCACTGGTCAATATTCCTATTTTTGTGCAATACCAGATTGATTTAATTACTGCAGCTTTGTAGTGTAGTTTGATATCTGCCATATTAATATCTCCCATTTTGTTTTTGTTGCCAAGGATTGCTTTTGATATTCGGGGTCTTCTTTGGTTCCATACGAAGTGTAAAATTATTTTTTCTATATCTGTGAAGAATGCTGATGGGATTTTAATAGGTATTGCATTGAATCTGTAGATCAGTTTGAGTAGTACAGACATTTTAATGATGTTGAGTCTGCTGATCCACGAGCATGGAATGGATTTCTATCTGTTTACATCCTCTGCTATTTCCCTCCTCAGTGTTTCATAGTTCTCCCTGTAGAGGTCTTTTACCTCCTTGGTTAAGTATATTCCTAGGTACTTTAATTTCTTTGTTGCTATTGTGAAGGGAATTGAGTTTTTGATTTGGTTCTCAATTTGATTGTTGTTGGCATATATGAATGCCTCTGATTTCTGTGTATTGATTTTGTATCCTGAGACTTTACTAAATTCATTTATCAGTTCCAGGAGTTTCTTGGTTGAATCTTTGGGGTTTTCTAAATATAATATGATACAAGCCATATATAACAGACCCATAGCCAACATCATACTGAATGGGTTCTGTTAATTCTTTCTACTACCACCTCCTCTTCCCACCTTCCCCCAGACTGAGTCACCAACATCTCTTGTGACTGATTCTGCAAAATCTCCAAACTGCTATCCTTGCTTCTACACTTGCCTCTCAGATCAATTCTCCACATAGTAGCCAGAATGACTTCAGACTTCAACTGTCCACATTAAGATTGCACGCTGAGAATAATGATCAAATATCACAACCTCAGTAGCCTCTGCCTACCTCTCTAACGTTGTCTTGTACTTTTCCTCCACATGCCCAGTGCTCTTTCACCATCATTGGCTCCTTTCTGTTCCTTCCTGCACCAGGTCTATCCTGTCCATTGGCTTTGCCCTTGTTCTTCACATTGCCTGGAATGCTCTTCCCTCATCGTTCAGACCTCCACAGAAAGATCTTTTCTAACAACCCAATCTAAAGTAGCAACCTCCTTCTCCCATTCACTCTTCAACACACTACTCTGTTATATTCTTTTATTTTCAGAAATTTTATTGCTGATTTTCTTTGCTCTTTGCTCATTGCCTCTACCAAGATGCCAAATCCTTGAGACCAAGGATCTCATATATCCCAATCATATATATATGATTAGGCATATATATGATTAGGCATATATCCCAATGCCTATTCAATGACCCATAAAATAAGTTTTCCAAATTACAAGCACCCAAAATTTTCTGTAAAATCAAGAAATACGTTTCCAATTTTTATGTGAAGAAACATCTGAGGAAGTTTGTGACATTTTCCCAAGAAACAGAACTATCATGGTTGGAGCCAGGACTACAATCTTGTCTTTTTCTGTACCTGTGGGTATGGCTTTGTGGTGTGTGCATCTCTGCGGTACTGTTTCTCTTTCTCTTCATTTTTTTTTCTATTTTTTTATGTGTGTCTTTGTATTTGTTTCCTCTGTTCTCTCTTTTTCAGTTATCTTTTATTTCTAACTTTCTGTCTTTCTGGGAATTTATCCTACAGATATACTTTCACCAAAGGAAAATAACATATATTCAGAGTTACAGCACAGATCGTAATAGAAAAAAAAAACCTGCTAAAAACATTATCTCCCTCGCTTTACCTCTTTCTTCCACTTTTCAATATCTCCCACTGCATCTGTGGCTGACTTGAGCATAAATTTGAATGAAAGTATATCTGACTGTGTAGTGTATTTATTTTATAAAATTTGTTTGATATTTTACATTTAATGTGACTTAGAGTGATGTGATTTTTAATGTATTACCAAAAACTAAATTATGTGGATTTTTTTACAATTAAATATTTTATATTATATTGTTTACTTAAAAACAAGAAAGGTCTTCATTTTGCTATACCAGAACTCAGGAACCACATATTCAAGAAACCAAGAACACTATAGAGTATTTCTTCTTTTATTTGAGAGAACGTACCACTAGAGAAACTGGTCCACAAGACACTAAAAAATTCTCTTATTTAAGGACAATTATTCCTGAAAAGTATTTTCAGAATAATATATTTTCTATCTAACTCTTCTGCACCAAAAATATGCAGATACTAACATACTTACCATTGACTTAGTCTCACTATTTAAGTTCTTATTAAATGTCAATGGCTTCTTATCACTTACATGAATTGTACAATAAGATCTAAAATAGCCTCTCCAGGGTTACTACTTTCATTATGCCTAATAAACATATTTGCCATTCCATTATCACTGTCACTGATAAAATGCCAAATTCAAAATCTTAACATGATTCTATGGGGCCTTCACTGGTACAGGTTTTGAATATTTAGTTCTTAAAATGTTCTTGTCTTTTTTTTTCTAATTCTAGTTGACAGGCTAATAATTCCCATTGGTAGAACTCTGCAGACTTCAGGTAGCTGTAAAACCCCAAAGCGCATTCTGTATTGCATCATATATTAACAAAGCAGAATTCAGAATCTATAATATTCCAATGTGAGAACATATATTTAAGGACAAATTCTGGAATCATCAGCTAATCTCCCTTTTATCAGACAGAAAAGAAAACCTACTAGTTTTAGAGCATTGGGCTCCTGGAGAGGTGAAATTTTTGGTCATTATTCATATTTAAATAAAATAGAGAAAATGAAGAAATTGGGGGAAGAGTCATACTATTTGGGACATTTGCTGCCTTGAAATTTATGAGAACAGAACCATGCTGCAGAAGCAGAGTAAGGGTGAGTTCTAAATTCAGATGTATAGTACTTTCTACCCTGCTTCTCAAATAAACTTTATTCCTTGTCTGATGCTTAGTATTATTTTAAAGGTGCTAAACTCTAAGTTTCACTATTATAAAAAAAAATGAAAATAACAATGGCTTAGGGAGATTCACCATCTGAATTTTAATTTGAACATCATAAAAATGACTGATTTTTCCTCTCATACATAAACCAAAGGTAGAGGGAGGAAGAGATCAAGAATCACTGCCAGTCAATAATGGTAGGCTGAGTCTCAAAAGCAAACTTCATTGACTTTACAAGTTTGCAAACCTCCTGGTTCCCACACTCAGTTGACATATGTTTCTTTTCCTGTACATGATCCTAGCATTCAGCAATATGAACTAAGTTAGGGATTCTAAAATAAGAAAGACTTGATTCTCAAATCCTGGCTGAATTAGATTTTTTTAAAAAATACTTTACGTAGACCCTTCCTAAAACCTCTACAAGATCTTATCCTGAAATCCACTCAGACTTAAGCAGTAATCATCTTCCCTAGTATTAATCCCAGGGCAGTGACAAAAGACCTACTGACATAGTATCTATTTATCATTTTTATTGGAATTCATTTAATGATTGAATGTTTTCTTCCTTAGTTCAGTTTAAGTGGACATAGATTAGGTCTTAATTATGTCATTTGGTATTCATAGTCTACCCTGTGGAACAAAAAGAATAGATATATTACTTCTCTTTTATAGATGCAAAATACCAGCATTAAAAGACTAAGTGACTTGCCTAAGGTTATACAGTTCCCTAAATACAGATATATAATAGTAACTCAGCAAGGTAGAATGATTTCCAAACCAGAGATCTACTTTAAAGCACAAAAATAAGTCATTTCATTTTTATCAAGATGAGTTAAAAAGAGAAAAAGTATGTGATAAAATGTGACGTAATTAATGAGTGATTCAGATTGAGTATATTTCAAAAACGATAACATTTAGGAAGAAAAACTTAGCACTGGAGGGGGATGAAAGCATTTTCAACCTGCAGAAAAAGACATTGAAATGAATTACATGGGAAGCACCTACCCACTGTGTTCACTCTTACCTTGAAGTGGGTAAAGCAATCCACCATCTCAGAATCAATGGAAAGATAAGCATTGAATATATTAAATAGGACGTAGGTAGAGAACTAAGTGAAACATACTGGAGACTGAAAGAATATGGAAAAATGAGAGAAAGAAGAAAGATAATGCAGGGAAGAAAGAAAAGAGAGGAGAAAAGTAAGGGATAAGGAAGAGAAATTGCAAAAAATAAAAAAATAAAAGAAAGTAACAGGAAACAAAAAAGCTAAAAGTACATGTAAAAGAATAAGATTTAAAAATGAGTGCGTGAAGACAGAATTAGCAGGAAGAGATTGGGAAAGATGAGAAATAAGAAAGAAGCAAGAGGAAATGAGTGGAGAAAGGTAAGGGAGTGAGTTGTTAGGACAGTGATCAGGCTCCCAAACACTTGGCTTTGGGAGCTGGTCTGAGAGCAGTCTGGAATCTACACACGCACAATGTTACAGCTGTGTGCCTGTCTACACTCTGAGAAATAGGGGAGAGGTATGGGCGCCCTCTCGACCCATGCATCTTTAGCACCATATGACTTTCTGTATCAGGTGAGATAACAAAGAAGATTAGAGATGGTGAAAATCATTTCGTTTTCTATGTCAGCCTACAATGACAATGCTTCTTTGCCTTATCTGACTGGAATAAGAAGCTTGTCCATGTTAGGTAACAGGGAAGAGAAGTGGATAGTAGAAAATAAAAGCAAAGGAAGATTGGGAAAGACTGTAACTCTCAGGTGCATCCTGTGTCTTGGAATTGTCAACCTGAAGAAGCAGGAGACAACCATAAGCAAGCACCTAGAGTACACAAAATGTAAAAATAGGAGACAGAGCTTTTGATTTACTGTTCTAAGCACAGGTTTCTGTAGGCAGAGTGAGGTATGAATGTGGAGGCCAATAGGTGTCTAAATGAGTAAAAGAGAAAAGGGAGTTCCTAAGGTAATTTGAAGGGCACCAAAGATTTTTTTTCCTATTTCAATTTGCACAGACTCACTATGTATGTGTTTATATAGATGTGAATATGTACTTGTAAAATATGTTCCCATGTGTTGTAAGCACTTGCTTGTTTCACATAATTTGGCTACTAATTACAAATGTTATTAATCATATAAAACAAATGTTCTGATATTTCCTAATAGCTATGCTATAAAATGCCAATGTATTGAGTAAATTTCCCATGAGTTCTTCTTCTACACTTTTAAGTCTGATTTTTCTGTGTTCTTTCTCTGCTATCCTTCTTTCTAGCTTCTCTTTCTGGAGATGCCATTAATAATTTCTTTCAAATTTGAGTTAGGAATTTATTCCCATCTATTCTCCCTCCACCAATTCAATAGCACTATTTTTTAATGATATATTAAAATATAGTCAGCACATCATAAAATTTACCATCCAAAGTGTACAATTTGGTGGTTTTAAGTGTATTTAGAATTGTGGAAGCATCGACATGATATAATTCTAGAACATTTATTTCATCACACCAGAAAGATACCTCATACTCATTATGTCAATCTCCGTTCCACCTCTGGGCCTACATAGCCATTATTCTGCTTTCTGCCTCTGTAGATTTGTCTCTCTAGACATTTTCATAAATTGAATCAAACAATATGCAGTCTTTTGCAACTGGCTTCTTTCATATAACAGTGTTTCTGAGGTTCATCTATGTTGCAGCATGTATCAATACATCATTTCTTTTTATTATCAAATTGTATTCTGCTGTATCCATAGCACTTCTGAAAAATAAGTACTGCATGTAATCAAAAACCAAGAGTAACATTTATATATGTTACATTATAGTACTTGTTATAATTAACAATATTTCATCTTTTAAATCATTTATTTCAACAGTGAACATGTGCAGTATCATAGTATGAGCATTTATGTATTAAATGTTTGTATAACTACATTAATATAAAAATTAGAAAATAATCACAAATATGAAATATTTTAAAATACACCTTACAATAATATGGAGAGAAGTGTCATTATTTTTATGCATCCCAATGGGTTATCTTGTGCACCTCCTGGGGTGAGCACATTTTAATTTGGAGACCAATGTACATACTATATCTTAATTCTGGATTTCTCCAACATGAATAGAATTCTTATTTAGACAATGTTACAACCAGAAAAGAGGAACTATTTACACAAGCAATGTCATAGTTATAATATTTATTGCCTAAATAAAATATCACCAATTGATGAAGATACTAATTAACAATTTCCTAAAAAGTTTAAACTGAGAATACACACCCTTTTTACCTATCACCTACTAGTGAGAGAAAATAAGAAAACTCATTGCAACTTAACTCATTGCAACAAAACTCATTGCAACTCATTAAAACTTAACTGCAATTGCATTATTCTTCTCATCTCTCAAATGAGTATATTAGATTTTATGTTCTGTACAGCTAATTTCAGCTCTACTGTATTACAATTTTATTGAGATAGTCAAAATATTTTTATATGCTCTGATAAGTTTTTTATGATGCAGAAATATTTGTGAGAAGGATATTATTTAGCTATCATTCTGGGCTCTGAGGAAGAAGTAGATTATGGATATATGGTGAGCAAATGAGACTGAATTAGTACTAGAGTTTAAGAACAGGATGTGAAGCAGATGCAAAATTCATACCCAGCTAAGGGAGTAACTAGGGGAATTCCTCTAAGTAAGTAGAAATGTATAGATCTTGTATGAGAGCCTGGTAATGAGATTGGAGCAAGAATGCACAAAGCACCAAAGCACAACAATGTGACGACAACTAGCAAGGCACAAAGTCAGAAACCAGGCAGATAGGTAACAATCCGGAACTATAGGAATCACACTACAATCAGTTCTATAGGAACTGAAGGAGAAAAATAACAAGAAAAGCAATTTGATCTGTGACAATGAAGAGAAGGGACTATAACTCAGCAACTAATGGAAATTAGAGAAGATAAATCACCACTAATGGCAATAAAACAAACAAACTAACTAAACGGACAACCCTGAGTTAAGTTCTGCTTTAATCAGGAAATTTGTAGTATACCTCAAGCAATGTCACCCAAAATCTCACAGAAGTGCAGTTACCTAGAAGTGCGTGGTTAAGTGGGAATGGAAAGTGTGGGTGGAACAGTGTCTTAGTGAAAAATCAGGAGAATGAAGGAGAGAGGGGTTAACCAGAGTACACAAAACAACATAAGTTGTTTTCAACTAGAGCATGTTAGTTGTGGCAAATAATGTTTTTATCTGATGAGGAACTATGAAACAGAGGAAAAGGTGCTTGTAACATATAACATTTTCCTCTATTCTGCAGAGTGAGAAGTGATGGAGACAGAAAATGACACAGTGGTGACAGAATTCATCCTCCTTGGTCTGACGCAGTCTCAAGATGTTCAACTCCTGGTCTTTGTGCTAGTCTTGATTTTCTATCTCATCATCCTCCCTGGAAACTTTCTCATCATTCTCACCATAAGATCAGACCCCAGCCTCACAGCTCCCCTCTATTTCTTCCTGGGCAACTTGGCCTTCCTGGATGCATCCTACTCCTTCATTGTGGTTCCCAGGATGCTGGTGGACTTCCTCTCTGAGAAGAAGGTAATCTCCTACAGAGGCTGCATCACGCAGCTCTTTTTCTTGCATTTCCTTGGAGCAGGGGAGATGTTCCTTCTTGTCGTGATGGCCTTTGACCGCTATATTGCTATCTGTCGGCCTTTACGCTATTCAACCCTCATGAACCCTAGAACCTGCTATGCATTATTGTTGACTCTGTGGCTTGGAGGCTTTGCCCATTCCATTGTGCAAGTGGCCCTTATCCTGCACTTGCCTTTCTGTGGCCCAAATCAGCTGGACAACTTCTTTTGTGATGTCCCACAGGTCATTAAGCTGGCCTGCACTAACGTCTTCGTGGTGGAACTCCTGATGGTCTCCAACAGTGGCTTACTCAGCCTCCTGTGTTTCCTGGGGCTTCTGGCCTCCTATGCAGTCATCCTCTGCCGTGTAAGGGGACATTCCTCTGAAGGGAAGAACAAGGCTATCTCCACATGCACCACCCACATTATCATTGTGTTTCTCATGTTCGGACCTGCTATTTTCATCTACACTCGCCCCTTCCGGGCTTTCCCAGCTGACAAAGTGGTTTCTCTCTTCCATACAGTCATCTTTCCTTTGATGAACCCTGTGATTTATACACTTCGCAACCAGGAAGTGAAAGCTTCCATGAGGAAGTTGTTAAGTCAGCATATGGTTTGCCAAATGGAATAGAAGAATTAGAAAAACAAGAAAGGAAAAGTCCAGTTGAAATTAGTTAAATATTTTCTTCATTCATGCATTGAATCAGTCAGTCACTTAGCAAATACTTCATTTACTAAGTACTTCCCATTTTCAGGCACTCATCTAAGCATATGAATGAGACAGGTAAGATTCCAGTTCTTCTAGGGTTACATTCAAGTGGATAAAGAGGGGTTGAACTATTAAATTTTATAGAAATCATAGTATCAGAAAGAGATAGTGTTCCGTAGCAAGTAAAAAATAGTACTCTGCTAGAGATTATCTGAGGAGGTGTTAATTATCTTACTTTTTGTTGTCCAGTAAGGTCTTGTTGAGTGATATGTAGTTGATATCAAGACGATTTAAAAGAAACAACCTTGCAATTATCTGGGGACAAAAATTCTAGGCAGAGAGGATGACTAGTTGAAGGATCTACAGTTATTATGAGCGTGGTGCATTTGAAGACCATAAAGAGGAACAGAATAGCTGTAGTGTAGTTAGTGAGTGTGAGAATGGTAAGAATTAAAGTCAGAGAGGTTCATAGGGACAAAATCATATAGACTATTTTAGGCAATGATAGTAAGTTCTATTTTTTTCAAATTTCAAAAAGAGACCATTGAAAGACATTAATCAGGAGAGTACATATCTAACGTTTCCTATTTGACTTAAAGTAAGATCCTCAAGATTCCAGATGAAGGGCTATGAGTAGTAAAATTAAGTGAAAACTATCATGCTCTTAAATATTTTATTTTGTGGTCACTTAAAGACCTAGTTGTTTTTGTCTAATTTGTTAGGGAGAGGAAAAGAAAACTTTTATATTTTATCAAAAATTGTCATAAAAAAATTAACACAAGTTTTGTGGTTATTACTAGTAGAATATTCCTTTTTAAAAAATTATACCGAGGAATTTGTAAGGAAATCACTTACAAATGACTTCACCTTGAATGCAGTGATGACACCTATAAGGTATCAATCATTATTTGGGTGCAGATAACTAAATCATATTGGTTATTTTTTAAATAAATATGTAAGGCATTAGATGCTTATAAATTATTGGAAGTGCTTTAAGACCAGGCTATAGACTTGGCATCCTAAAATAAATCTTAAAATATTAGAATAAATTGGTCTATATAAGGAGTTAATGTCAACATAGCAATTATGAATGTGGCACATACAGAAATCATCTTTTGACGGCCAACTGCAGAATCACAGCATTTGAACCATGACCAGTGATCAGCAAAATGCTCCATAGTTGTTCTAGTGCTCTTAGATAAATCTCCATACAAAATGGAGACCTTACATAGTCCAAGCCTACTTCCCTCATTTCTAAATTTAAATCTTATGTGAGTCAGAAGTTCTAAGAATATAAGATCTGATTTCAAACTATGATTGAGGTCTATGGATGAGTCAGAGATAGATTGAGTCTTACAAAGGTTGCAAATCAGCTTCCCTTCTATAAAATTCCAGGTAAGATTAAGACAGGGTTACTAAACTTTGGCACTGCTGGCATTTTGGACCGTGTAATTCTTTGTTGTGGAGGGCTGTCCTATGCATTGTGGGTTGTTTAGTAGCATCCCTTATTCTACACACTAGGCGCCTGTAGCATCTCCTCATTTGTAACAACCAAAATATCTCTACATATTGTCAATGGACTCTAATGGGCAAATTTTCCTCAATGAGAAACAGCATTAAGGGTATTTATTTCCACTACATTGATCTTACAGTGAAATGGTGAACTTTCTTTAGGGAAAGTAACATGAATTGGAGCCTATACAACTTATAATTTTAAACAATAAATATCCAAATTTAATTTAAAAATCATTAGAAACATCAGAAGACTGAAAGATATTATACAAATATAAAAGAGAAAATATAGATAACTGAAATATAAACTCTGGATAAAAGATTATCCAGAGTACGAAAGTGAATAGCAATAACATTACAATAACAATGTCTAGTATATTCAAGATAGAAAAAGTGTAGTAAATAGATAAAATGAGAGTGAATTTCACCAATTGAAATCCATAAGAAGAACTAAATGAAATTTTAGATCTAAAAAATTCTGAAATTAAATATTTGTTAGATGAGTTTAAAATCAGATTAAACACAGAAAAATACTATAGAATGAATTGGAAATTAAATCAATAGAAATAATAAAATTAAAATGCAAACAAGAAAGAAAGGAAAATGCAGGAAAGAATATTAAAGATATGTGAGATACAATGAAAATACTGGTAGGGTTTAAACTACATGTGTGTCTATGTTTCTCCTGGTTAACGTCTCTCTTAGGACCCCTAATGACTCTGCTTTTAACATGCATTTTCAGACAGTACACTCTCCACTACTTAATAACATTCATATAAAACCAAATTTGAGCCCTTACTGTTTCTCTCCAATGTGATTCCTATCCTGCCTCTACTCTAACTTTTAAGACTGTCTGTGTTCAGCTGTTCTTCCCTAACAGCCCTCAACTGGACTCTCAGGCAGGGACAACTCTATGACCCTAAGTCAGCAGGACGCAGTTACAGAAGAACAGACTGTCATGCAAACACCCCAGTTTCCAAGTCCACTGTTAAGAATGTCAATTCTAACCAAAGAAAAAGGGGCATGAAAGGACAACCTTGCTGATAAACTATCTAACAGAGAAAAGGGGGGGGGAATCATAGCACATAATAGTTCCTTTATTTGCTTAACCACCTATGGCTTAACTTGTCTCTGATATTTATGGTATATTAGTATGAGACATTTACTTATATAAAATCTCAGTACTTCTAATTTCTAGATTTAGATATTTTGAAAAATTAGTAAAGATGTTTGATGTCTCTTATTTCTCCCAAAACAAAATCCAACAAAAATAAACACATAAATTAATTTTTGTTAAAAAAAAAAAAAGGAGTTTGTTTTAACAGCACTTAAAGAGGACTGAGCAGACAGCAGGGGAAAGACCCTCCCGCACATCCACCAGAACACATACCAAAAGGACTGATAAAGCCAGACTAGCAGAGAAAAGCAACAAACACAGCTGTTATCATTTTGCAGCAATAACTGCTTTATTTTAACCCTTTACAACCCCAATAAAAGCCCAAACCCCTTAGCCACAGACAGCAATCCGTCTTTCTCTCTTACATGCAGTGCATTTTTCTCTCTTGGAAAGTAAAATAAACCTCTTTCTTTAAAATCTATCCTTGTTTTTGTGTCAGAATACTTCTCACCCCCTGCTGTCAGTTCCCACCCTACCAACCTTTATTTTATTGATGAGGTTGTTAGTAATGTTCCCTCTTTTATTCTTGATTCTGATAACTTATTTTATTCTCTCTCTCACTCTCCTCTCACTGTGTGTGTGTCTGTGTGTATGTCAGTGTGTGTCTGTGTTTTGCATATGTATGTCTTATTTGGTCAATCTACTAAGAAGTTTATGGATTTTTATTGATCTTAAAGAACAAGCTTTTGATTTCATTTAATTTCTCTTCTTAATGTTATTGTTTCTGCTCTCATCTGTATTATTTCCTTCATTCTGCTTGTTTTGGATTTAATTTGCTCTTTTTTCCAGTTTTTTTTCCTTCAGACAGATGCTTAGGTTAATGGCTTGACCCCTTTCTTTATTTCTAATGTGTGAATTCAATCCTATAAAGTTTCCTGTAAACACATATTTAGGTATATCTACCCAAATTAGAGAAGTCATATTTTCATTTGTGCTGTTTGAAAATATTTTTCAAAAACCTTTTTTCAGACTTTCTCTTTGAAAAATAAGTTATTTAGCACTAAGTTTTAAAGTTTCTGATAATTTCCAGTTTTACAGATATATTTCAGTTATACATGTCAGTTTAATTTCATTATAGTTAAGAAATATGCTTTATAGGATTTCTATTCTGTTAAATATGTTAAAGTGTGTTTCATGACCCAAAATACTATTTATTAAAAGTTACATTTGCATTTAAGAAGAATATATATTATTCTGTTGTTGTATGGAGTATTTTATAACTATCAGTTAGGAATGTTGGCTGATCATGTTGTTCAACTTGTTTATACTTTTACTAATTTTCTGTCTACAGAGAGTAGAGTGTTGAAGTCCCAGCTATACTTTGGGATTTTTCTATTTCTTCTTTCAGTTCTATCAGGTTTTATTTCATGTATTTTGAAGCTGCTATTAGGAACAAATATGTGCAGTATTGTTACATCTTACAGAGAATTGACCCCTGTTATTGTGTAATGTCCCTTTTTAGCCCTAGTACTATTAATAGTTCTAATATAAATATTACCACTCCAGCTTTCTTTTAATTAATATTTTCTTGGTTTATCTTGTTGATCACCTTATCTATGTCTTTAAGTATGTTTCCAACAGCACGTAATTGGGTGCTATTGTTGTTGTTTTAATAGACCTTATATTTAGAACATTTGAATTTTTTCTAATTTTTTGTCTTCTTTTGGATATTTAAGTTTTAAGTAATTATAATTATTTATATTCATTACTACTTAAATTTATTCATATTTATAATGTGGGATTCTTAGATATCTCTTTTTGTTATAGTTTTTCTACTAGACATTTTAACTTATCACAGCTTAACATCAAGCAATATTATATCTGCCCAGGTATCACATAAAAAATTAAAGCAAGTATAATTCTATTTCCTTAATCTCAGCCTTTATGTTTATTTGCTTTATATGAAATGTCTATTGAGATAATATATTCCAGAATATATTGTCTTACTTTTGCTTTGCACTATCATTTGTCTTTTAGAAATATTTATATACTGATAAAAATTGTCTTTTTTTCTCTTCATGTTTCATTGTACAATTCTATTGCTATCTTCAAGGTCACTAATCTTTTCTTCTAAAATGTCATTTCTTTCATGAATGCCATCCAATACATTTTTCACTTTCAATAGAATTGTCCAATTCCATATTTCAACTTGGATGTTTTTATATCACTCATGACTCTCCATAACCATTGTATTCTAATAGTTCAGTTTCTAATAATGATCAAGGTAAATTACCTTATCCACAATGGTGGTAGCCTTCCTTACTTTCAAGTCTCTTGAAACTAAAAGTGACTGAGTGGCAGCAAAAACCTGTGAAGTTAATAGAAACCTTACTGTATCTCCTGGTGAAAGCATGCTCTGGAATTACTAGAACTACAACACTAAAGTTGTGAGGATAGAAAGCAAAAATTCTAAAGTGAGTTACAGGGAGTAACAGTGCATGGGAAACATTCTAGTTCCCAACCACGTAGACTATATTATGGATAAAATAGAATATAATATTAATTTTTAAAAATATATACTACAATTTAGAGGAAGCCACCCCAATATTAGAATAATTTGCTAATATAATATCAGTATATATTATATATTATCTAAAAATTGATGCTTCAGCTATCATTTCAAATAACTGTTCCAGTGTTCTATTAGCACAGCAGCTTCTCTGTTTTTTCTTTTATGCAGTAAGTGATAGAGCCAGCAGATCCATAATTAATCAACTCCTACCTCTCTTTTGCTGAAAAGTAGGGTCATTTGACTAAGTTATAACAAACTCTTCTTTGATTAAACAGTTTATATGCCCTTGCATGGTAGTAATGGTCAAAATTCTGTGGACATGAAAAGGAAACCTATACCTATTACATATTTAGATTCCTGTAACTACAAATCATGGTCTCACTGAAAATGGAATGGGTCAATTTAACAAACTTGTTATGAGTGGCTCATTAGTCTCCTGAAGAGATGCATCAGATTGGAGGTTCAAGTTAATTTTATTGATGACAAGTTGGATATTTATTGCACCATAACAAGATCAGCTTTGGTGAGTAGGAGGCCATGCAGTGGGACTATGCACAGCCTTCCTTTCTGCTACTACAGCTACATCAATGATAGGGGGTAGCTTATACTAACTGGCTAAGGCATTATGTCTTCTTGGTTGTTTAGTATCTCTTTCGTGATGCTCTTTAGTGAGTGTTAATATCAAATAATGCAGTTCTTGCTGGACATCTTTTTTGATATGGTTAACAAAAATGTCATAGTCAAATGATCCATCCCTAATAGGGCATGATGGAAATCAAGGAACTGATTACCAACTCTTGTATAGTTCTCTGCTGTAGATGGCATTGTCATGCTACCAACCCTATAGATCTACATTGTGGTTTTACTATTAGAATTTGCCAAAACTTACAAATGAGTATTTTCCCATCACAGATAACCATAAATTTTACCTGGGTGTATGGCCCAATTGGTATGGCCACCTTTTGCTGCATACTAGATTTGCTGAGAATACTTTCTTGCACTGGGCCCACTAAAAGCTGGAAGCCTACATGTAAATCAAAAAATGGGTCAAAACAATGTTCCCAAATGTGAAATATACTGCCTCCAGAAATGGAGGAGCATTACCAGATGTTATGCATTCTGCTTACCTGTTTGTTGATTGACATACAAGGTGTAATATTTATCCATAACTTTTAGGGTGCTGTTCTACCATGCTATGACAAATGGAATGCTAAAGGCATCAATATATGTGAACCTTACAAAGACTTCATTGAGTATTTGGGAATGGAATTTGGATTTGAAGAATATTTTTTTTACTGTATGGACTCAGTAGGTTAATCATCTTTAGTATAATGTAAAAATATACTTAAGAATAAACATTTCAAACTTTCTACAGTTTTCTAAGTCAAAACCGACTGCTATACTGAAAATTAAAACTATGAACCACCTGTTATATCTTTCTAACCAGACTGCATGGACTATTCAAATTAGGTTTATGTAGATCATGCACTGACCTAAGCGTGCATATTTTCTTTTAATTTTATTTAGCTTAACTGAGTCCACCTCAGTCAATAGCACAATAATTTCAGGTTATATCAGCACTGGAAAATGTTAAAGTTAACTGAACATTAAATGAAATTATTTCAAGGACTAGGTTTAAAGAGCACAAGTAACTAACCCATAGAAACTACACTAATCAGACAATACATCATACCTTTTCTGTTTGTTTTTTAGTTTAAGTTAGCAAAGTTTAATGATTCACCTCATTCCTTACACTTATTTGAGGAAGAAAACTTGAAAAGACTATGGTGATCAATTTCACTCCATCATAGCCTTAATGAAATCATATTGTGCAAAGTGTACTGTAACATATCTTTTATTACTCAAAAGAATATAAGTGTTTTCCATGTTCCTAAATAGTTTTCTCAAACATCATTTCCCTGAAAGTGCAATATTCCACCCTATAATTCCCTATAATCCCTTTAAGAAAGTAAAGCCCAGATTGTAGGATATTTAAAATGCTTGAATTTTTTTATTTCAGCATATTATGTGGGTACAAATGTTAAGGCTACATATATTGCCCTTGCCCCCCCTCCTCGAGTCAGAGCTTCAAGCATGACCATCCCCCAGATGGAAACTGCTTGAATTTTAAAAACTCTTTTAACTTTTATTTTTAAAAATTGTTATTGATATATAATAGTCCATACTTATGGGGTAAATGTGATATTTTGATATATTCATACAACGTGCAATGTTTAATTCAGGGTAGTTGTGATATCCATCACCTCAAACAATTACTTCTTAGTGTTAGGAACATCCCAAATTTTCTCTTATAGCTAATTTGAAATACACTATAAATCCTTGTTAATTATAGTCGCCTTATCATGCCATTGAACTCTAGAACTTATTCCTTCTGTCTAACTTTATTTCTGTACCCATTAACTAACCCCTCTTCATACCTCCCCACCCCAACCATTTCCAACCTCTCTGGTAACCACCATTCCACTCTCTACTTCCATGAGATCAACTGTTTTAGCTCCCACATATAAGTGAGAACATGTGATATTTGTCTTTTTGTGCCTGGCTTATATCACTTAACACAATGACCTCCAGTTTTATCCATGTTGCTGAAAATGACAGGATTTCATTCTTTTTGTTACTGAATAATATTCCATTGTATATATATACCACATTTTCTTTATCCATTTTTATATACACAGTAATGTTACTGTGAATATTTTAAAGCACACACATAATAATTTCCTTATGATAATTGTGAGAAGTGGAAGATCTGTCTCACAGATTCTGCACATTTTAAAGTTTTTGAAACACAGACAATGGATAAACATTTCAGAGCTTCAGGCACTTTTAGGGGAGGACAAGGCCAAAGAGGTAACCAAGTGATATGAGGATTTGGGATCAAAAAGTGGAATAGATAAAATGTAATGATCAAGAAGGAAAACACTACTTATAAAATAAGGTAAAATGTCCTTCACAGAGAAACATTTAGATAATAATTTTTCAAATAAGGTATATCTGATGTTTATATTTGAGTGGATAAAAAACTAAAATCAAATAGGTTAATGATGCCAACACAAATCAAAAGAAAATAGTAGCTATTTTAATAACAAGCAAAACATGATTCAAAGACAAGACTACTACCAGAGATTTTTAAAAGGTTATTTCATATCGAGAGACCAGTTTATTAATGTGAAGTATATAATAATTTTAATTATGTATTTCTCTAATAAAACTTTAAATAGATAAAACAAAAACTAATATAACTACAAGGAAAAAAAGCTCAAACAAAATTGTAATCAAAGACTTCCATAATTCTCTCTCAATATTCAAAGATTCACCACAGATATAGGACACCTGTAGAATGCTTTGAACCAATTTGATGTGATTGACAATTGTAGAACACTTTGATCAAAATATCAAATTACTTTTTATTTTTTTTATTTCTGCATATTATGGGGGTACAAATGTTAAGATTACATATATTGCCCATGGCCCCCTGCCCTCTTGAGTCAGAGCTTCAAGCTTGACCATCCCCCAGATGGTGCACATCTCACTCATTATGTATGTGTATACCCATCCCCTCCTCCTCTCTCCCACCTGCCTGACACCTGATAAATGTTATTCCTATATGTCCACTTATTTGTTGATCTGTTAATACCAATTTGCCGGTAAGTACATGTGGTGCTTGTTTTTCCATTCTTGGGATACTTCACTTGGTAGAATGGGTTCAAGCTCTATCCAGGAAAATACAAGAGGTGCTATATCACCGTTGTTTCTTAAAGCTGAATAGTACTCCATGATATACATATACCACATTTTGTTAATCCACTCATGTATTGATGGGCACTTGGGTTGTTTCCACAACTTTGCAATTGTGAACTGTGCTGCTATAAACATTCGAGTCCAGGTGTCTTTTTTGTAGATTGTCATTTGATCTTTTGGGTAGATGCCCAGTAGTGGGATTGCTGGATCAAATGGTAGATCTACTTCTATTGCTTTAAGATATCTCCATATTGCTTTCCACATTGGTTGAATTAGCAAATTACTTTCTTATTTTCCAGGGTACATTTACCAAATTAAACCATATTCTGAGCCACAAAACAATTCTTCATGAATTTAAAACTATTCAAGTCACACAAAAATTTGTACACAATGTACATATCACCTTTATAATAGTTAAAAACTGAAAACAACTCAAGTGCCCCCAACAGAGGAACTGATAACCTAATTATGGTATAGACATGCAAAGGAATACCACTAAGCAATAAATAGGAATGCACTGTTGATACATAGCAACATAATAAATATGAAAGTAAGCATGATGAGTGAAAGAAAGCCACCAATGGAAAGAATACATATGAATTTATGGCATCTATGTAAAACTCTAGAAAATTCAAGGTGAGGCCAGGTGTGGTGACTCATGCCTGTAATCCTAGCATTCTGGGAGGCCGAGGTGGGCAGATCGTTTCAGCTCAGGAATTGGAGACCAGCTTGAGCAAGAGACCCCATCTCTACCAAAAATAGAAAAAATTAGCCTGGCATGGTGGCGCATGCCTGTAGGCCCAGCTACTTAGGAGCCTGAGGCAGGAGGATCGCTTGAGCCCAGGAGTTTGAGGTTGCTGTGATCTAAGCTGTCCCCACGGCACTCTAGCCAGGGCAATAGAGTGAGACTGTGTCGAAAGAAAAGAAAGAAAGAAAGAAAGAAAGAAAGAAAGAAAGAAAGAAAGAAAGAAAGAAAGAAAGAGAGAGAGAGAGAAAGAGAGAGAGAAAGAGAGAGAGAAAGAGAGAGAGAGAGAGAGAGAGAGAGAGGGAGGGAGGGAGGAAGGAAGGAAGGAAGGAAGGAAGGAAGGAAGGAAGGAAGGAAGGAAGGAAGGAAGGAAGGAAGGAAGGAAGGAAAGAAGGGAAAATTCACGCTGATAAATAACAATAGACATAGATTTGTCATTTTCTGGGGATGGTAAATGTGTGGAGGGAAGGGGAAGGATGATTATCAAGGGACTAGTGAACTTTGGAGGCTGAGACATATGTTCACTATCTTGACTTTGATGATATTTTCATATATCCAATTGTATACTTAATGTGGGTAGTTTATTACATATTAATTTTACCATGATAAATCATTTTAAAATTTAAGATATCAAAATAAACATGTCTTAAACTAACATCAATGGCCTTATGAAAAATTCTAAGCATATGTCAATAATATAACAATCAATGAATAACTGTTCAGGACCTCAATTAATTGCAGGGATTGAAATAAATCAGCCAGCTGACAAAAATTACTCTGCCTATTTGGACAACATTGATATGCATTAAGATACTCCATCCATATAAGGGGTGTTTGTTGGTGATCATATATCACACCAAACAGGATATGATTTCTCTTGCAACCACAATTAAAACATCAATTGAATCTGATTTTGTAGATCAATGTCAAGTTATAGATCAACATTGCAGAAAATATCTCCTTAGTACTTATAGTCAAGGGATGACTAATTTTTAAAATTTCACTAATTTTTTGTGCTGAGCTGATTTATAAGGTTTTTCTTATCTCCCTGTTGTGATTTGCAGAGTATGTTGCATTGGCAGAGACAGTTCCTATCACTCTTAACAAAGAAATTCCCAAGAAATGTCCAAAGTAAATTGTTTCTAAGATTCTTGTTCTGTTTAGATGTAGCATAGGAAAATTACACCTAAGGGACCACTTCAGTTGGTAAATATATTTTAGGCAGAAGGAAAGAACTTCCACAGATACTGTCTATACCCAACAGTGGATGTCATCTCAAGCACACACCGGAAAAGAAGACTAAATTCTAAGACTAAAAGGGAAACTGATCTAAGAGAAAAATTTGTGTTTTGTAAGTCCTGTCATTTTTATGATTCTCTTCTTCAAGATAATTCATAAAATATTTCTGTGCCTTTGTTTCATGCATGCCCACTATGCTTGGAATTGGGAATGGCTTCTTTAGCTTTTGACACAGTCAGAAAATAATTCACAGTTTTTCTCTTCCTATCCTATCCCTGCTGGAATTTCTACGGTTTCTTTAGCAACAGCACACACACCACCATAACACACTACCTCAGAGATGTGCTCATATCTGCTTTGGGAGATCACAGTTCTTTGTTAGCTACTCAATATGATCAGCTTCCAGCTTTCTTACACAAGTGGTTTCTCCCATTTAAGAGGATAATGTTTTTCATATCAGACAAAGCACTGCATGTAAGTAAGGTAAACTTTTAGCAGACAGAAGTAAAAAGGATTACGTATTGAGTGAGAAGGGATATTACTACAGACATTGCATTAAAACTAATACCTGAGGGAAAAAGAAGGCAGCCTGAGCTAGTGAAAGGTATTGGAGTTTTTCCCTGTGTATCTCACCAGTATGTTTCAAGCAATCTATTTACGTCTCTGAGGACATGAATCTTTGTGAAAATATAAATATTGAGAATCTCACAAAGTTTTAAGATTATCATAGAAAAAAATATTTATGGAAGGACATCGCTTTTATAAAGGGATGAAAAACTTGGGTTTTTTAATTTTTATAATCCTAAAATTGCAATTCAATTTGTCTTGTTTCCCTAATTTTTCAATTTCATCAATCCTAGAATTAACTTTACACCTTTCATGAGCATTCACCCTTTGTTATAGGTAAGAATTCCAAAGGTGCTTTAATAGAATGCCCTGTGGTCTCTTGTAAGTACTTTTATACTATTAATAACTCCTCCTTGGATGGGAAGATGAGGAGTGAAAACACTGTTACATTTTTGGAAAGCAAGAGGAATGTCTGCTATGGCCTTTGTATATGTACCTTTTATAGGGTTGCTGAGTATGTATGTGTTTATTTAGAGAGAGTGTAAGTAGTAGTTACTTTAAAGAAAGTGTATCATGCATATTTTGCTTACAGAAAGTGCTTATCTGCACAATAAAATTATTGCTAATAAGCTTTGGAAACTGTACTAGTTTAAGATCAACTTTAATGTATAAGAGAAATAATATTTACTAAAAATCACTGAGTACTAAAAGAGTTCATATATTTTGTTTATTTTCTGATTCATCTTCACAACAGTCTACTATTTGGAGTGTCCTCTTTTCCTGTATGAGGAAATGGAAACAGAAACAGGTTTAGCTTGAGCTCACAAGATCAACAAGTATAGAGTAAGAGTTCAGATTAGGTCTGACTAAAAAAATCTGTGGTTATTCAATTAATTCTACTAAATTTTGGTTAATATTAACAGAGTAATATAGTTAGTTCACTAATATATTAACAATTTCAAAACTGATAAAGAAAGGAGTATGATTTCTTATTGATGGATTTTTGTTCCTTTGGAATGTACATGTTCTCCTTTTAACAAATTCCTCTCTTTAACACACTGGTCGTCCTGGTTTTGCTATTAGCTATCTTCTCTGTCACTTGCTCAACAGGTACAGAACTATTTACTGAAAATTTATTGTGGAAAATTTTGTTGATAAGAAAAGCAGTTTCAGTAAAAGTTCAGATTGTTCAAGTTTCTCAGGTGGCATGTATCTATTAGGAGTAATATCAAGATATTTTCTTTAGAAATTAGGTAAATCTTGTTTGTTATGGAAATGTGTTTATTTGTAAATGGTGAGGATATTATCATATGTCTTTGTATCCACAGCAAATGTATGTGATACCTAATTCCTTTAGGAGAATTTTCTTTCTTGCTATTCTTAATTTATGCTTGTGCATCCTCCGCAAAAGGGAAGGGGAAACTAGTGTGCATGATGCAATAATGGTTTGCATTGTTCATTTGTGCTCATTGGAACCACCCTGGAGATTTCAAAGGATAAAAGAAGATGAGACACACAAAAACTGAAACAGTCCCAAGAGTGAGAAATAATAAAGGAAGAAGGAAAATGGGCAATTATTCTTCCACTGTATAATGTGAGAAATATTGTCAATTTACTTAGGGGTCAATGTAAGCAATATTATTATTAAATTTAAGGATAAATAAACAGTGATCACTGAAGTTTAACCTCTTGTGCACTCAGTGCTAACACCGAAAGATGTACTTTGTTTACACATGTATGCAATTTATTCCCATCTTACAAGTTATAGATAGATGATGCATAGATAGGTAATATTTGCGTTTTTGGTAGTCAGGAAATGTTAGTATTTCAAAGCCTAGGGATTTCCCAGCATCCATTCATATAATTGAAGGCATATATTTTTTACTGGTAGGCTTGAGTTATAAGGAGGTTCCAGACAAAATTCATCATGTAAGAATCTGAGGCAAAATTGTTTTCCAATTTGGTTCGTCTCTTTCTACATGGCACTCTACTGATGTTTTTAAAAATCCATTGAGTTTACTAAATGAATTCCATTATATTGTAGATTAAAATTAAAAATAAATTTTGTGCTCAGTTTTACATGAAAATTATTATGCCAAGATATTGATTATATGTTCTTCTATATAGCTTATCTTCTAAAGAGATTATACTTTAGAGAGAGTAGCTAAAAAATACTTTTATGACCTTTTATAGAAGAGGTTCAAGTGAGGATTTAAGAAATCATTACACAGGGTACAGGCAGTACCTCTGAGATTTTGTGGGCTCAATTCCAGACTACTGCAATTAAGCAAATATCTCCCATCTGAGTAGTAACCCAGCTCAACCCTGCTTAGCTTCTGAGATCAGACAAGATCAGGCACATTCAGGTTGGTATGGTCATAGACAGCAAATATCTCAATAAAGCAAGTCATATGAATTCTTTGGTTTCCCAGTGCATGCAAAAGTTATGCTTAGATTATAATGTAGTCTATTATGTGTACAATAACATTATGTCTAAAAAATGTACATACCTTAATTTAAAAATACTTTATTGCTAAAAATGCTAACAATCATCTGAGTCTTCAGAGAGTCACAGTTTTTTTGCTGGTGGAGGGTCTTGCCTCCACATTGATGGCAGCTGACTGATCAGGGTGGCAGTTGCTGAAGGTTGAGGTGACTGTGGCAATTTCTTAAAAGAAGACAACAATGAAGTTGGCCATATTAATTGACTCTTTTCACAAAAGATTTTCTGTAGCATGCAGTGCTGTTTGATAGTATTTTACCTATAGGAAAACTTTCAAAATTGGAGTCAATCCTCTCAAACCCTATTACTGCTTTATAAACTAAGTTTATATAATATTTCAAATCCTTTGTTGTCATTTCAACAATGTTCACAGCATCTCCACCAGGAGACAATTCCATCTCAAGAAAGCATTTACTTTGCTCATCCATAAGAAGCAACTCCTCATCCATTAGTTTTATTATGAGATTACAACAATTCAGTCACATTTTCAGGCTCCACCTCTAATTCTAGCTCTCTTGCTGTTTCCACCATATCTGCAGTTACTTCTTTCACTGAAGTCTTGAACCCCTCAAAGTCATTCCTGAGGGTTAGAATCAACTGCTTCCAAACTCCTGTTAATGTTGATATTTTGACCTTCTCCTCTGAATCACAAATGTTGTTAATGGCATCTAGAATGGTGGATCCTTTCCAGAAAGTTTTACTTTGCCCAGAGCCATCAGAAGAATTACTATGAATGGTAGTGATTACATATAGACTTACAAAATATATTTCTTAAATAATTAGACTTGAAAGTCAAAATTACTCCTGGATCCACATGCTGCAGAATGGATGCTGTGTTAGCAGGCATGAAACTCACATTAATCTTGCACATCTTCATCAGAGCTCTTGGTTGCCTAGGTACATTGCTAATGAGCAGTAAAATTTTGCAAGGAATCTTTTTTTCTGAGCAGTGGGCACCAACAGTGGGCTTAAAGTAGTCAGTGAACTATGCTGTAAACAAATGTGCTATTATCCAGGCTTTGTTGTTCCATTTTTAGAGCACAGGAAGAGGAGATTTATCATGATTCTTACAGCCCTAGGACTTTTGGAATGGCACATAGGCATTTGCCTCAAAGTCACCAGCTGCATCAGCCCTAACAAGAGTATCAGCCTGTCTTTTGATGATTTGAAGCCAGGCATTGACTTCTCTCTAGATATGAAAGTCCTAGATGGCATCTTCTTCCAACAGAAGGCTGTTTTGTCTACATTGAAAATCTATTTTTTAGTGTAGCCGTCTCCATTAATTATCTTAGCTAGATATTCTGTATAACTTGCTGTAGCTTCTATATTAGCACTTGCTGCTTCACGTTGCACTTATATGTTACAAAGATGGCTTTTTTCCTTAACCCCCATGAACTAGCCTCAGCTAGTTCCAAAACTTTTCTTCTGCAGCTTCATTCCCTTTCTCCTTCTTCATTGAATTGAAGAGAGTTAGGGCCTTCTCTGAATTAGGCTTTCACTTAGGGAATATTGTGAGTGGACTGATCTTCTATCTGGACCACTAAAACTTTCTCCACATCAGCAATAAGGCCGTTTTGCTTTTTTATCATTTGTGTGTTCACTGAAGTAGCACGTTTTAATTTCCCTCAAGAACTTTTCCTTTGCATTTGCCACTTGGCGAACTGGTACCAGAGGCCTATCTTTCAGCTTGTCATGGCTTTCACCATTTCTTTTTCAATAAGCTTAATCATTTCTAGCTTTAGATTTAAAGGGAGAGACATGACTCTTTCTTTCACTTGAATGCTCAAGCTAAAATGAGCCAAAATGGCCATTGAGCTAAAATGGCTCAGAGGCCATTTTAGGATTATTAATTGGCCTATTATCAATATTGTAGTGTCTCAGGAAGTAGGGAGGCATGAGGGGAGAGAGAGACCTGGACCGGCCAGTCAGTGGAGCAGTCAGAACATACAGCACTTCTCTGTTAAGTCTTATATGGGCATGGATTATGGTGACCCGAAACAATTACAATAGTAACATCAAAGGTCATTGATCACAGATCACTTCAACATACAATGATAATTAAGAACTTTGAAATTTTGTGAGAATTACCAAAATGTGACACAGTGTTATGAAGTGAACCCATGCTGTTAGAAAACTGGTGCCTATTGAATTGCTTAACGTAAGTTTGCCACTAACGTTCCATTTGTGGAAAATGCAGTATCTGTGAGCACAATAAGGCCAACTGCAATAAAAGGAGGTATGTCTATACAGACAAACTGTATTGTAAACCCTATAATTTATGCTGGATTTTAATATCAGTTCACATTCACCTTCCTAAGTAGATTTATAAGTAATTATAGTTATTTAGTACAATGGCTGGTGGTGGTGCCCCACTCAAAGTTTTTTTTATAGGATTAGTGAACTGCAGCTACTTTCAAGGTAGGAAAGTACACCACAATCTTTATTAATCTTACTCCTTGCTGTACTGTTTTCCTCACTTCCTTCTTGTGAGAATACTTCTTAACAAATCATGTTCATAACAATCCCATCTCCGGCTCTGCTTCAAGCTAAATAGGCAGTCAGCTTGTCTATTGGGCATAATGCCATGTACATAGAGCCAAGATTTTTCTTTACTATTATATATTTTACTCTCAAATATAAATGCTAAATTTCAATATTAACACAAAATTCTAAAACTTAAGTATCCTTCCTCATCCCAGTAACTAATAATCTAATCTTCCCATCAGGTTATTTTACAGGACACACTGAATAAAAATGGATGGAGGAAATCAGTCTGTACTGTCTGAATTTGTGCTTCTGGGACTTTGCCACTTTTGGAATATTCAGATCTTACTCTTCATAATATTCTGTATGCTTTACCTGATCATTGTATCTGGAAATATTGGCATCGTGATCTTAATCATCACTGATTCCCATCTCCATTATCCCATGTACTTCTTTTTGGCCAACCTGTCCTTTGTTGATATGTGGCTCTCCTCAGTCACCACTCCTAAGATGATCACAGACTTTCTCAGGGAGAACAAGACCATTTCCTTTGGAGGTTGCATGTCCCAGATCTTCTTTTCTCATTTTATTGCAGGGCTTGAGATGGTGATACTGGTAATAATGGCCTATGACCGCTATGTGGCAATCTGTAAACCACTCCACTACTCCACTATTATGGGCCTGAAAAATTGCATTGGACTGGTAGTGATTTCCTGGGCCCTTGCTCTTCTGCATGCCATGAGTCAGATAGTTGTGACTGTACGACTCCCTTTTTGTGGTCCCAAGGAAATAGACAGCTTCTTCTGTGATACCCCCTTGGTAATCAAACTCGCCTGCATAGATTCTTATAATGTGGAAATTTTAATGAATGTTCACTGTGGGGTTGTGGCCATAACCTGCTTTATTCTATTACTGACATCCTACACATATATTCTTCTCGCTGTCCGCAAAAGCTCTAAAACTGGTGCATCTAAGGCACTCTCTACCTGCACTGCCCACATCACAGTGGTGGTGCTCTTCTTTTGGCCCTGCATCTTCATCTATGTGTGGCCACTCAGCAACACAGGAGTGAACAAATTTCTTGCTGTGTTTTACTCTGTTTTTACACCTCTCCTAAATCCACTTGTTTATACTCTGAGAAATAAAGAGATGAAAAACGCTATGAAGAAGTTCAGAAACTACTATGTTGATTCCAAGGAAAATAATTAATGCCTAGAAAACTAATGATACTTCATTATGGGGAAATTCTCCCATCAGTCTGCCTGTGCCTTCAACGATGTTAGATAAAAATCTAATTTTTTTTTAACAAAGGCATGCATCTATCCTGCTGCCTAGCATCTTAATAGACTTCTCTTGAACTTTTTTTCCTAACTTCCTTTGGACAAAAAATGTTTCTGTAACGTTGGCTCCTCCTCTCAAAACATTCACTACATTTTGTCTAACGATAATGGAATTATTATTATTATTATTATTTTCTTAACCTAGCATCCTACCCAAATACTAGTGGGGAGAGGCAAAAGAAAAAACAAAGACATGATAAAAGTGATAAAACACATAGAGAATAACAGTGAAGGTTATGCTTATTAGATTTCATTAACTTAATAAAAGTTTATTAAAATGCTATTTCTTTTGGTTAGCCCGGTTTCAAGGACTAACAGTTATTCTTTAAATTTATTCACTGTAAACTACTAAAATAAAATCTCCCTGAGTCCAGTGACCATGTATAACATGGCTAATTATGAAACTGTAGTACTAAATATAATAGTAGTACAGTTTAATAATAGGTAGTGAGTACTTATATATTAATGAATCATTAGAAATCAGTTGTTGCTCTCAAATACTCATAATGTTTAGTGGGCTAGGTGTATTTAAGTATACTCTTTTGGCATTTTTAAGAAATTCCTAAATTTCCAAATCATAAATATTTCTTTCTTTCTTCCAGAGTTAGTAATTAAGTGAATTGAAATTGACTTGTAAGAATCAACACTAATAGGATGTCCTTTCCCCAGTGCATATTTTTGTCTGCTTTGTTTAAGTTCAGTTTATTGTAGGCATGTGCTTTTATTTCTGGGTTCTCTATTCTGTTCCATTCATTTATGTGTCTATTTTTATATCAGTACCATGCTGTTTTCATTACTGTTGCCTTGTACTATAGTTTGAAGTCAAGTAATTGTGATGTCTTTAGCTTTGTTCTTTTTGCTTTGGCTATTTGGGCTCTTCTTTGTTTCTACATAAATTTTAGGGGTTTTTTTTCTAATTCTGTGACAAATAATGTTAAAATATGACAGAATTGAATCTGTAGATTGCCCTGGGCAGTATGGTCATTTTAATAATATTGATTCTTTCCATCCCATGAGCATGAGATGTTTTTCCTTTTGTTTGTGTCACCTATTATGTCTTTCATCAGTGTTTTGTAGTTTTTGTTGTAGTGATCTTTCACCTCCTATTCAATAAATGCTGCTGGGAAATTTTGATAGCCATATGCAGAAGAATAAACTTGACTTATATCTCTTACGATAAATAAATATATGCTCAAGGTGAATTAAAGATGCAACTATAATGCCTGAAACAATAAAAATTATATTAGAAAACCTATTTAAAAACTCTTCCAGACATTGGCTTGGGTGAAGAATTTATCACTATCACTCCAAGACTCCAAAAGCAAATCTAACAAAAACAAAAATAGACAAATGAGACCTAATTAAATTAAAAAGTTTCTGCACAGCAAAAGAAATTATCAATATAGTAAACAGACAACCTACAGATTGGCAGAAAATATATGCAAACTATGCATCTGACAAAAGACTAATACCTAGAATGTACAAGGAACTCAAACAACTCAATAAGAAAAAAAAACATTACAAAGTGGGCAAAGGACATGAACCATGAACAGACATTTTTCAAAAGAAGATATACAAATAGCTAACAAACATATGAAAAAAATTTTCAACATCATTAATCATCAGAGAAATACAAACTAAAACCACAATGAGATACCATGATACACCAGTCAGAATGACTATTATTAAAAAATCAAAAGATCATTTGATCCAGCCATCCTACCACTGGGTATCTACCCATAGGAAAAGAAATTATTATATCCAAAAGATACCTGCACTTGTATGTTTATCACAGCACTATTTACAATAACAAAGATATCGAATCAACCAAAGTGTCCATGGAATACTACTAGGCCATAAAAAGAGTGAAATCATGTCTTTTGCAACAACATGGATGGAAATGAAGGCTGTTATCTAAAGTGAAATAACTCAGAAACAGAAAGTCAAACATCACATGTTCTCACTTATAAGTGAGAGTTAAATAATGAGTACGCATGGGCACATAGAGTAAAATAATAGACACTGGAGAATTGGAAACACAGGAGGGATGTATTGGAAAAAAAAATTACCTAATGGGTACTATGTACATTAATTAGGTGATGGTTACACAAAAAACTACACTTCACCAGTATGCAATATATCCATGTAATAACTGCACATATAATCTATACATATATAGATGTGTATATATATGTATATATGCACTCCAAATCTGTACATATATAAAAAAAGAATCAACAATAAAAGACCTAAAACAAAAATATGGCATATATGCCATTTTTATTTCTCTTAACATAGAAACAAAATACAAAAAAACTGACAGAATAATAATGGCATACTATAATGGTTCTCACGTTATATTTCCTTTATTATTATCTCCAAATTGTGTATGAGTAAATAAGACTAAAAAATATGAATCCAGGTCAAATGGGCCTCACTGACATTTACAGAACATCCTACCCCAAACCACTGAATATATGTTTTTCTCACTAGCACATGGGACATTCTCTAAGATTGACCATATCCTAGGCACAAACCATGTCTCAAAAAATGTTAAAAAGTAGAAATTATACCATGCATCTTCTCAGACCACATTGGAATAAAATTAGACATCAACTCCAACAGAAACTCTCATCTCTACACAAAGTAATGGAAACTAAATAACTTTCTACTGAATGATTATTTTATTAAACAGGAAATCAAGATGGAAATCAAAATATTCTTTGAACTAAATGACAAAGGAGACACAAGCTATCAAACCTGTGGGACACAGCTAAAGCAGTCCTAAGAAGAAAATTTATATCCATAAATGCCTATATCCAAAAGACAGAAAAGTCACAAATAAACAATCTAATGAATCATCTCAGAGAACTGGAAAAGGATGAGCAAACTGACTCCAAACCCAGCAGAAGACATGCAATAACAAAGATAAGAACAGAACTAAATGCAATTGATAACAAAAAAACTGTATGGAAGATTAATAAAACAAAAAGTTGTTTCTTTGAAAAAAATAAACAAAATTGACACACTTCTTGCTAGATTAATGAGAAGCAGAAAAGAAAGAACTCTAATAACCTCCATCGGGAATGAAAAAAGAGAAATTACAACTGATGCCACGGAAATACAAAAAACCACCTATGAATGCTATAAAAATATCTATGCATATAAACTGCAAAATGTGGAAAAAATGGACAAATTTTTAGAAGCACACAACCTCCACAGGCTCAATCAGGAAGAAACAGGATTTCTGAACAGACCAATATCAAGGACCAGAATTGAAACAGCAAGAAAAAACTTTCCTAAAAAGAAAAGTCCCTGACAAGATGGTTTCACATCCGAATTTTACCAGACCTATGAAAAGAACTGGTGCCTATCCTGCAGAAATTATTTCACAAAATCAAGAAAAAAGAAATACTCCCCAACACCTTTCATGATGCCAACATCACCCTGATACCAAAACCAGGAAAGGACACAACGAAAAAAGACAACCACAGACCAATATCCCCTATGAATATAGATGCAAAAAATCTCAACAAAATCCTAGCAAAACAAATTGAGGTGCTTATCAAAAAAATAATCCATCATGACCAAGTGGGCTTCCTCACAGAGATGCAGGGATGTTTCAACATAAGTAAATCTATAAATGTAATTGACCTCATAAATAGAAGCCAAAACAAAAACCATATGATCCTCTCAATAGACGCAGAAAAACCATTTGACAAAAATCAACACCCTTGTATGATAAGAATACTTAACAAAATAGGCATAGATGGGACTTACCTAAAAGCCATGATAAAAGCCATATATGACAAACCCACAGCCACCATCATACTGTACCAGAAAAAATTGAAAGCATTCCCATTTAGCTCTGGAATCAGATAAGATTCCCCTCTATCACCACTTCTATTCAAGATAGTGATGGAAGTCCTAGTCAGAGCAATCAGACAAGAGAAGAAAATCAAGGGCATCCAAATGGGGGCAGAAGAGGTCAAACTATCACTCTTTGCTAACAATATCATCTTATATCTAGATAACACCAAAGATTCTGCCATGGGACCACTGGAATTGTTAAACAAATTCAGTAAAGTCTCATGTTACAAAATCAATGTACAGAAATCAGTAGCATTCCTATACGCCAACAACAGTCAAACCGAGAACCAAATCAAAGACTCAATACCCTTCATAACAGCAATAATGAAAATAAAGTACCTAGGAATATATTTAACTAAGGAGGTAAAAGACCTCTACAGGGAGAACTATGAAACACTGAGGAAGGAAATAGCAGAGGACGTAAACAGGTGGAAAACCATACATGCTCATGGGTAAGCAGAATCAACATTGTTAAAATGTCTGTACTACCCAAAGTGATCTACTGATTCAATGCAATCTCTCATTGTGGTTTTGATTTGCATTTCCATGATTAGAGATATTGAGCATTTTTTATATGTGTGTTGGCTATTAGTCTATCTTCTTTTGAAAACCTGTTCACATTCTTTGCCCACTTTTTAATGGGGCAGTTTGATTGTTTCTTGCTGATTTTCCTGAGTTCTATAGAGTCCAAGTATCAGCCCTTTAACAGATGTATAGCATAGAAATATTTTCTCCCATTCTGTAGGTTGTCTATTTGCTCTATTGATTCTTTTCTTGGCTGTGCAGAAGCTTTTTATAATAATTTTATCAGGTTCCATTTATTTATTTTTATTGTTGCTATGGTTTCCTTTGAGGTCTTCTTCATAAATTATTTGCATAGGTAAATATCCATAAAAGTTTTTCCAACCCCTTCTAGAATTTCTGCAGTTTTTATGTCTTAGATTTAAGTCTGTTACCCTTCATGAGTTAATTTTTGTGAGTGGTGAAAGGTATGGATCTTGTTTCAGTCTTCTACAGGTGGCTATCCGATTTTCCCAGCACCATTTATTGAACAGGAATTCCTTTCCCTAGTGTATGTTTTTTCTCCTTTGCCAAAGATCAGATGGGATTAAGAGGATGGTTTTACAACTTTTTAATTCTGGGCTGCTTTATATAAGGTTTTACTTGCCTCTCTGTTCTGATTTCTAGAGTATGCAATCCTTAATTATCACTCTTAACAAAGAAGTCCCCAAGAGATATCCAAGATAATTATCTCCATGATTGTTATTCTGTCCAGAACATAGATAGGAAAATTTCACACAAGGGACTCCCTCATATAATGAATATATATCAGGCTGAGGAGGGAAAGCACTTCCACAGATACAGTCTACACCCAACAATGGACATAATCTCAGACACACATCAGAATAGAAGACTAAAAGAGAATCCGATCTTAGAGATGATATGTTTTTAGTAAGTTATTTAATCTCTATTTTTTAAGATAATTCTCAAAATATTTCAGTGTATCTATTTCCTGCATGCCCACCATACCTGGATTTGAGAATGGCTTATTTAGCTTCTGACATTTTCATAATATAATATATAAGTTTTCTCCTCCTATCCTATTCCTACTGAAATTTCTATGGTCTCTTTAACAACAGTGCATACTCCACCAAAATGCACTGTGTTAGAGATACTTTCAGGTCTGCTTAGGGAAATCACAGTCTAGTTGATATGAATAGTTTTCAGTTATCCTTTTGCAAATGATTCTTTCCATATAAAAGAATAAAATTTTTCATATCAGGGCAAGGATTGTCTGGAAGATAACTTTTAGCATAGAGATACAAGTAAAACGAGTCACATTAGCAATGAGAAGTGATATTACTACAGACATAGGATGAAAACTCATACCTGAGGGCCATAAAGAATAACTTTTAGCATCGAGATAGAAGTAAAAATGGTCATGTATCAGTGAGAAGTCCTATTAATACAGACACAGGATTAATACTAATACCTGAGGAAAAGCATGAACTATGGAAGGAACTGGGAATTCTCCCTTTGTACTTCACTGGTGTATATCTCAGGCAATCTATTAAATTCTCTGAGGACAAAATTCTCTTTGCAAAAACACAAATAGTTAGAAAAAAAAATTTAGAGATATTATTATAGAGAAGAATATTTATAGAAGATTATGGCATCTAGAAAGAGATGAAAAGTGTTATATTTATTTTTAATTAAATAATAATTATATATATTTATGACTACCATCTAGTGTTTTGATATATGAATACAATGACATGTGCATCACCTCACTTATCATTACTTGTGCTGAGATATTCACACTCTTAGGAATTTTAAAATATACATTTGTTTTTATTAACATAATCACCATGCTGTGCAATAGATCAAGAAACCTAAAATATTTCACAACTCTTAAAAGAGCAATTCAATTTGTCTCCTTTCCCTAACTTTTCAATTTAACCGATGCCACAATTATTCTTACTCCAGTTTGTGAAAGTTATGCCTGAGGTAAAGTCAGAAATTCCAATGGTGCTTTAATAGAATACCCTATATCCCCTTGTAGCTCTTCTTAAAAAATAAATAACCCTCCCAGGCAAGATCAAAAGTGAATGGTGAAAAAGTCCTTATGTTCCTGGAAAGCAAGAGGTGTATCTGATATATTGTTTGCATCTGTACCTCCTATAGGGTCTAAGTATGTGTATGTTAATTTAGAGAAAATGTAAGTAGTAGATATTTTTTAAAATGGTAGTTGTGTATATTTTACTTACAGAAAGTACTTGTTTGTACATATATACTTTGCCGAAAAGCTTTGAAAACTGTACTCCATTAAGATTCACCTTAAAGAATAGAGAGTAGAAATAATTAATATTTATTAACAGCCACCGAGTACCACAAAAATTTAATGCTTTCTGTATATTTTCTGATTCATATTCACAACATGTCTATTACATTTTGTGTCCTCTCTTTTACAAATAAGGAAATGGAAACAAAAATGGGTTTAGATTAAAGTCACAAGATCAACAATAATGGAGTGAGATTTTATATGAGTTCTGAATAACTTAAAAAGCCTATGGTTATTCTACTAATTCTCATAAATATGGAATTAATATTGAGTAATTACTCAATAATTACTCCACAAATATTACAAAATATTAATAATTTTTTAAAGTGGGAAAAAGCAATATGATTTATTTTTAGTAAACTGTTCCCTAGGAAAGTACATGTTTACATTTAACAGATTTCTCTAACACAGTTGATACTACTTTTGCTATTAGCTGTCTTCTCTGTCACTTGTTTCAACAGATATAGAGCTAGTTATTGAAAACTTATCCTGGAAAGGTTTGTCTTCATAGGAAATTACTTTTCTTTCAAATAAAGATCAGATTGTTCAAGTTTCTCAGGGGGCATAGTCTATTGGGTAAAATGTCAGGATATTATCTTTAAAAATTAGGTAATTTCTATTATGGAAGATATATTTATTCGTAATTTAGAACTGTTACCATATATCTCCTTTTTCACAGCACATGCGTGCTTCACCAAGTTTATTTATGAACATTTCTTTCTATCCTTAATCTATGGATAAGGATATGCATTCTCAGTATAAAGGAAGGGGAAAATAATGCTCATCATGTGGTAATGGTTTTCACATTTCATTTGTTCTCACTGGTACCACCCTGTAGATTTCAATGAATAAAAGATGAGAAATTTAAAAAGTGAAACAATACCAAGGAAGATAATTAATAAAGGGTGAAGGGATATAAATGATTATCTTTCTAATATCCAATTTGAGAAGAATTCTCAATCTACTTAAGAATCAATATTATAAGCAATATTATTATTATATTTAGAGGTAAATGGTAATCACTGAAGTTTTAAGTTTATGGATGCTAACCATCAAAAATAAAAGATATGCTTTCCTACACAAGTCTGTAATTTATTCTTACCTAGAAAAGATAGATAGATAGAAAGATAGATAGATGAAATCAATGATATATAGATAAACAGATAATAGGTATCTCATAATTTTGATGATCAGGAGATGGTAATATTTCAAAGCCTAGAGATTTCTCAGCATTCATTCATATACTTGAAGGTGAATTTTTTTAATAAAGAGAACTCAGTGCTTTTATTTTTTTATTAATTTTTTATTTATAGTTGACACATCATAGTTGTGCATAATTATGGGTTATACTGTGACGTTTCAATGCATGTATATATTATATAATGATCAAATCAGAATAATTACCATATCTATCACTTTAAATATTTATCATTCCTTTGTGGCGATAACATTCAAAATCTTCTTTTCTAGCTATCTTGAAATATACACTATATTACCACTTGCCATAGTCATCCTACTGTATAATAGAGCACCAGAACATAGTCTTCCCATCAATTGTAACTTTATACCCCTTGATTAACCTCTCCTATTCCTCCCCTCCCTCAACCCTCCCTACTTCTGGTAACTACTCTCTACTTATATAAAATCAACTGTTTTAGATTCCACATATGAGTGAGAACATGTAGTGTTGTCTTTCTGTGACTTGCTTATTTCACTTAACATAATGTCCTCCAGATTCATTGATATATCTGCAAAGTACCAAATTTCATTCTCTTTTGTGGCTGAATACTATTTTATTGCATCTATACACCATATTTTCTTTATGAATTTATCTGTAGATGAGCATTTAGGTTGATTTTACTTCTTGGCTATTGTTAATAGTGCTGCAGTATACATAGAAATGTAGATATCTCTTCCACCTACTAATTTCATTTCCTTTGGATGTATGTACAGCCAATAATGGAATTGCTAGATCATATAGTAGTTCTATTTTTAATTTTTTGAGTAACTTCCATCCTGATTTTCATAATGGCTGCAGTAATTTATATACTCACCAACAGTCCAAGGTGTTCCCCTTTCCCACCATCCTCAGCAGCATTTGATATTTTTTGTCTTTTTGATAATATTAATAGCTATTCTGACTGGAGTCAGGTGATATATCTCATGGTTTTTATGCATATTTTCCTCATAATTAGAGATAGCAGGCATATTTTCTTATATCTGTTGGCCATTTGTATGTCTTCTTTTTAGAAATGGCTGTTCAGGTCTTTTTCTTATTTCTAAATCACATTACTCATTTATTTTCTATTGAGTTGTTTGAGTTCTTTATATTAATAGATTCTGGATATTAATCCCTTGTCAAATGCATAGTTTGCAAGTACTTTCTCCCATCCTGTAGGTTGTCCCTTCACTGTATTGATTTTTTGTTTTCTTGTTACTGAAGAATTTTATTTTGATGTAAAAATTGTCTATTTTTGTCTTTGCTGCCTGTGTTTCTAAGTCTAATTGAAAAAATCCTTGCACAGTTCAATTTCATGGAGTCTTCCCCTTATGTTTTCTTCTAGTAATTTTATAGTTCAGAGTCTTACACTTAATTTTTTAATTCATTTAAAGTTGCTTTAGAGAGAGGAGTCTGGTTTCACTAATCCCTACATTGATATCCAGTTTTCCCAGCATTATTTATTAGAGAGACTATTCTTTCCCCAATGTTTTCTCTTGGCATCTCTGTTGAAAATCAGTTGGCTATAAATGCAAGGATTTATTTCTGATCTCTCTATTCTGTTCCATTGGTCTATGTGTCTGTTTTTATGAAGTACAAGGCTGTTTAAGTTACTATATCTTGTAGTACATTATTAAATGAGGTAATGTGATGCCTCCAGCTTTGTTCTTTTGACTTGATTCCATTTGTTATTTGGGGTCATTTGCATTTCTATATGAATTTGAAGATTTTTTTCTATATCTGTAAAGAATGCCATTGGTATTTTAATAGTGATTGCTTGAATCTGTGTATTGTTTGTTTAGTGTTTGTTAGTGGCTTACCATATGGTCTGTCATAGAGAATGTTCCATGTGATATTGAGAAGACATGTAGTCTGCAGGTGCTAGGCAGACTGATCTGTAAATGTCTATTAGTTCCTTATGCTCTATAGGGTAGTTTAAAGCTGATGTTTCTTTGTTGATTTCTTTCTAGGTTTGTGCATTACTGAAAAAGGAGTGTTGAAGTCCCCTATGATTATTGAATTGCAGTTGATCTCTCCCTTTATGTTGTTAGTACTATCATTATATATGTAGACACTCCGGTGTTTAGTATATATATATATTTATAATTGTTATATCCTCCTGCTATACTGATAGACAAGTGCTTATTGATGTCATTTTGTTACCTGTTTCCTACTTGTGTAACTCCTCGCTTCCTTTCTTCCTGTCTTCTTTTGTGGTTAAGTGCTGTTCTCTGATAGCATACTTTATTTCCTTGCTTTTCATTTTTGGTGCATTTATTATAGGTTTTTCCTTTGTGGTTACCATGAGGCAACAAAAATATCTTAAAGTTATAGTGGGTAATTTAAAGCTGACGACACATTAACTTTGCTTACAAATAAAAGAAAGAAAAACTAAAAAAGTGTACACTTTACACACACCTACATTTTTACATTTTGATGTCTCAAATTACATCTTTTTATACTGCCTATCACTTAACAAATTGTTGTAGCTATTACTCTGTTTCATAGTACTATCTTTTTGGGTCCTTATACTAAAGATATGAGTAATTTAGACACATTAGTGTATTCTAAATTCTTCTGTATACTTATTTTTATTAGTGAGTTTTATGCTTTCAGATTTTTTGTTGCACTCTAGTGTCCTTTTCTTTAAGATAGAAGAATTTCCTTTAGATTCCAGATTTTTTCCCTAATCAATTAAGTTTGTTAAATGAATTTCACTTAATTGTAGATATTAATTATATGTTATGTGCCTGGTTTTGTACACAAATCATCAGGCCAGATATTTATTACCTTTATTACATTTCTATGTAGTTTCTGTCTAAAAGATTATCCCTACATACAGTGGTAAGTTAAAAAATTGGTTTTATGATGCCTAAGAGAAGAAATATAGAAAAATTATAATGTTACATAATGCCATTTGTATCGAATTTCAATATCGTTTCACCATCTTCTTTCTAAGTAAGTGTATTTCCTAATTTTTAGTTATTTAGTGTGCTAGTTGTTCATGGTTCTCCATTCAGATTCTTATTATAGGACAAGTGGAATGGCTGGCTAGTTGCCAAGTGACACAGCAATCTTTTTAGCTTTTCCACTCCTCATCCTTATTTTCTCATTTTCTTCTTGTGAGACACCCCTCTCAATAAAGTAAATAAACAAGTTGCATAACAATAGCATCTCAGGCTCTATTTATTGGAAAGCCTATCATAGGTAATTAGCTTCTCTGTTGGACATAATACCATGTATATAAGGCCAAGACTTTTCTTCACATATTATACATTTTACTCTGAGATATAAGTGCTTAATTTTAATATGAACACAAAATTCTAAAAATTAACTAATCTTCGTCATCCCAGTAACTAAGAATTTAATCTTCCCTCTAGGTTATTTTAGAGGATATACTGAATAAAAATGGATGGAGGAAATCAGTCCATAGTGTCTGAATTTGTGCTTCTGGGACTTTGCCAATCTTGGAATATTCAGATCTTACTCTTCATAATATTCTTTATGCTTTACCTGATCATTGTATCTGGAAATATTGGCATTGTGATCTTAATCATCACTGATTCCCATCTCTATTCTCCCATGTACTTCTTTTTGGCCAACCTGTCCTTTGTTGATATGTGGCTCTCCTCAGTCACCACTCCTAAAATGATCACAGACTTTCTCAGGGAGAACAAGACCATTCATTTTGGAAGCTGCATGTCCCAGATCTTCTTTTCTCATTTTATTGCAGCATTTGAGATGGTGCTACTGGTAATAATGGCCTATGACCGCTATGTGGCCATCTGTAAACCACTCCACTACTCCACCATAATGAGTCTCCAAAAGTGTATAGGGCTGGTGGTGACTTCTTGGACCATTAGCTTTGTGCATTCCATAAGTCAAGTGGTTGTAATTGTTCAGCTGCCATTCTGTGGTCCCAGGGACATAGACAGCTTCTTCTGTGATGCACCACTGGTAATCAAGCTTGCCTGCATGGATTCCTATAATCTGGAAATATTAATGAAGGTTCACTGTGGGGTCGTGGGCATAACCTGCTTTATTCTGTTGCTGATATCCTACACATATATTCTTCTCACTGTCCAACAAAGCTCTAAAACTGGGGCATCTAAGGCACTCTCTACCTGCACTGCCCACATCACAGTGGTGGTGCTCTTCTTTGGACCCTGCATCTTCATCTATGTGTGGCCACTCAGCATCACCTGGATGGACAAATTTCTTGCTGTGTTCTACTCTGTTATTACACCTCTCCTAAATCCAGCCATTTATACCCTGAGAAATAAAGAAATGAAAAATGCTATGAAGAGATTTAGAAGCTATTACAGAGATTCCAATGTTAATGTTTAATGCTTAGAAGCTTCAATGTGAAGACTTGAGATTGACTATATTTACCTTGTAAAATAGATTTGGAATTCAGGGCATTTAATTTATGTCTGCGTGTTTTTCTTGGCTCCAGATACAAAAATAGGGTTAATAAAATTCAGGGAATTTCAAAATTTCCTGATCAACTAGCAGAACACCATGAAAAATTTTTCTAAAATACAAACACTAATAATCCTTCATTATGAGAAAATTATCGAATCATTTTTCCTCTGCCTTTATCTACATTAAAGAAAATCCTGTAATATTCAACAAAGCCATATATCCATTCTGATGGATCGCGTCCAAATGAACTTTTATTTTGAATTTTCTCTGAAACCCACTGGGAAAAATAGTGTTTTTGTAGCATCAACACCTTCTTCTAATCTTCACTTGCCTTTTGTCTAAAGGCAAAATATCATTTTGTTCTTAACATCGCTTCCTACCCAAATGCTAATGGAGAAAAAATAAAGGATGATATAAAAGTGATAAAGTACATAATGAATTATCAGTGGAGGTAATTCTCTGCTTGGATTTCTTTAACTTAATAAAAGTTAAAAATAAAATAAAATAAATCCTGATATTTCGTTAGTCATCTCAGTCTTCAAAACTATTATTTATACTTTAAATTAGTAACCATTTTTATAAAAGTTTAAAAATGTAAACAAAGACCAGGATTTACCTGATTATTTTTTAAAACTATAATGCATGGTATACTGGTTAATATACAATAGACACTCACAATATTTGAATAAATCAATAGAAGACAATTTTTTTTCATTCAAATGTCTAACATTTATTTGTAAAAGTGTATATAAATAAGCTTTTTTGGCATTTAAAAATTATCTAATGGCCTGCCTCCCAGAGATAAATTCGGAGATGACCAGAGTGCTAGCACTCCTCGATACAGACTCTTTTCCTCCTTCTCCCTTCCCCCACCCATGGCTGCCAGGAGAGACAATTGAGGCACCACACCAAGGCTTCCACAGAGAGTAGGGCGTAGGCCTTTACTCTTGGGGTCCTGCAGCAGACTAAGGGGTGTTTACACTGAGTGCGCCCAGCTCTCTGGCCCTCCCTGGTGCTGCTTGCACAGCGACTCCATCACAGTAGGGCACACCTGAGACAGAGGGACATTGACCCTGCTTGTGCACTCTGTGGGTGACTCTGGACCAGGGCACTTCTCCCTGGTATGGTCAGGGATTGACCTTCTTGGCCCCAGGAGGTGAGGGAGCCCATGTTGGCAGATCAGTGGGGAGAGTTCAGTGTGGGTCCTAGCTGCAAAATGTTCATGGGACATTTTGAACATGGGACACCCTTCCTCCAAAGGAAGGCCACACTCTCACCTCAGGCTGGCATTCTCATCAGGGAACATTCTGGCCCACAGCACAGTTATGACAAATCTAGGGTTGTGCTGGCTTGGGCTCCTGCCTATTGGCAGACAGTGTGGGAGACTGTGGAGCAGAGGAAAGGGGAGAAGCAGCAAGGCCCACTACAGACTGCCAGTTTATGACCCTCAGACATACCTGCCTCCTCAAGAAGACTCTCTGGATGGGTGAGACCACTTTAGCCCTTCCTTTGTGGCTCTGCCCAGAAGATGGGAGCAGATCTTTGACCCCTGCCAAAACAGCTACCTTGCCAGCTTTTTGAAGTCTGAGGGCAAGCTCACCCAACCCAGCCCCACGAAGCTTCAATTTACTCACAGAAGCCCCAAAACCATGAGCTTCAGTAATATGCTGTGATATATATGGCTTCTTGTTGTCCTCATCCTCCTTCTTATACTTCTGTTATGGTTCTACCAATATCTGCACAACCCAGATTACATACAAGACTGGTCCTCTTCTTATCTATACTGGGAACTCTAATAAATATGCTGCTTTCCAGATTCCCCACCACAAGCATTCTACAACATCCCTATTTGCCTACAGTCCAAGAGGCCCTCCAACTTCTCGCAACTGTGGCCTCATATCCTTGAACGAAGCGTGAAGCCTTTATTATTCTTGCAATACTTGGAATAATATCTGGATTTGTTGCTAGCACAGCTGGCTTACTTAATGCAATCTTTTCAGTGGGAATACTATCTTTAAAATTAAGCCAATTGGCCATATAAACAGCCCAACAGATTGCTATATTGCAACAACAAATAAATTCCCTGTCATGGGTTGACTTATAGAATAATAGACAGGCTCTTGATCTCCTAACTGCCAGTCAAGGAGGCACATGAGCTATGCTAAAAGATTGTTGTTTCTTTATTATTCTATCAGAAAAAAAAATACAAACTAACCTTCAAGACATTTTAAAAAGGGCTAATACACTTCACAAACAGGGACCTTCTGATAGATTGGACTGGAGGGATTTTAAACTCCACGTGTGGCCATGGTTTTCTTGGTTAATATCTCTCTTAGGACGCCTAATGCCTCTGCTTTTAACACTCGTTTTCACACTCTACATTCTCCACTATTTAATAGCATTCATACAAAAACAAATTTGAGCCCTTACTGTTTCTTTCCAATGTGATTACTATGCCACTCTATTCTAACATTTAAGACTGTCTGTTTTCAGCCACTCCCCCTTACCAACCCTTAACTGGACTCTCAGGCAGGGACAACTCTATAACCCTAAGTCAGCAGGAAGCAGTTACAGAAGAACAGACTATCATGCAAACACCCCAGTTTCTGAGTCCATTGTTAAGATTATCAATTCCAACCAAAGAAATGGGGGCCTGAAAGGACAACCTTGCTAATAAACTATCTAACAGAGAAATAAAGGGAAATCACAGCACATAATTGCTCCTTTATTTGCTTAACCACCTATGGCTTAACTTGTCTTTAAGAGTTTGTTTTAACAGCACTTGAAGAGGAATGAGCAGACAGCATGGGGGAGACCCTCCCACACATCCACGGGAACACATATCAAAAGGACTGACAAAGCAGACTAGCAGAGAAAAGAAACAAATACAGCTGTTATCATTTTGCAGCAATAACTGCTTTTCCTTAAGCCTTTACAACCCCAATAAAAGCCCAAACTCTGTAGCCTTGGGCAGTATTTGTTTCTCTCTTTCATGCCATGCACTTTCCTCTCTTTGAAAGTAACATAAGCCCCATCTATGCCTATTTTGTTGAGCATTCTTATCATAAAAGGGTGTTGAATTTTGTCAAATGCTTTTTCTGCGTCTATTGAGAGGATCATCTTGTCTTTATTTTTGCTTCTGTTTATATGGTGAATTACATTTATAGATTTGCATATGTTGAACCATCCTTTCATACAAGCCATATATGACAAACCCACAGCCAATATCATACTGAATGGGGAAAAATTGAAAGCATTCCCACTTAGAACTGGAACAAGACAAGGTTGCCCACTATCTCCACTTCTGTTCAACATAGTGCTGGAAGTCCTTGCTATAGCAATCAGATAAGAGAGCAGAATTGAGGGCGTCCAAATGGGAGCAGTGGAGATCAAATTTGTACTCTTTGCTGGTGACATGGTATTATACCTAGAAAACCCCAAGGATTCAACCAAGAGACTCCTTGAACTGATAAATGAATTTGGTAAAGTCTCAGGATACAAAATCAATACACAGAAATCAGAGGCATTCATATATGCCAACAACAGTACAAGTGAGAACCAAATAAAAGACTCAATTCCCTTCAAAATAGCAACAAAGAAAATAAAGTACCTAGGAATATGTTTAACTAAGGAGGTAAAAGACCTCTACAGGGAGAAGTATGAAACACTGAGGAAGGAAATAGGAGAGGACATAGACAGGTGGAAAACCATACCATGCTCATGGGTTGGCAGAATCAACATTGTTAAAATGTCTATACTACCCAATGTGACCTACAGAGTCAATGCAATCCCTATCAAAATGCCATCATCATTTTTCACAGATATAGAAAAAATAATTTTACACTTCGTATGGAACTAGAGAAGACCCCGTATAGCAAAATCAATCCTAGGCAATAAAAACAAAATAGGAGGTATCAATTCACCAGATTTCAAACTATACTACAAGGCTATAGTAATTAAAACATCTTGTGACTGGCACAAGAACAGGGACATTGACCAGTGGAACAGAACAGAGAACCCAGATATAAAACCATCCTCATATAGCCAACTAATCTTCAACAAAGCAGATAAAAACATACGCTGGGGAAAAGAATCCTTATTCAATAAATGGTGCTGGGAAAACTGGATAGCCACATGCAGAAGACTGAAACAGGAACCACAGCTTTCACCTCTCACAAAAATCAACTCACACTGGGTGACAGACTTGAACATTAAGTGTGAAACTATTAGAATTCTAGAGGAAAACATTGGAAATACTCTCCTAGACATTGTCCTAGGCAAAGAATTTTGAAGAAGACCCCAAAGGCAATCACAGCAACAACAAAAATAAACAAATGGGACCTGATCAAATTAAAAAGCTTCTGCACAGCCAAAGAAACTTTCAAGAGACCAAACAGACAACCCACAGAATGGGAGAAAATTTTTGCAAGCTACACATCTGATAAAAGGCTGATAACTAGAATTTATTTAGAAGTCAGTAAAATCAGCCAGGAAAAATCAAACAACCCTATCAAAAAGTGAGCAAAGGACATGAACAGAAATTTTTCAAAAGAAGACAGAATAAAGGCCAACAAACATGAAAAAATGCTCAGCATCTCTAATCATCAGGGAAATGCAAATCAAAACTGCAATGAGATATCACTTATCTCCAGTAAGAATGGCCTTTATCAAAAAGTCCCCAAACAATAAATGTTGGTGTGGATGCGGAGAGATAGGAACACTTCTACACAGCTGGTGGGACTGAAAACTGGTTCAGCCTCTTGGAAAGCAATACGGAGATATCTTAAAGTGATACAAGTACATCTACTATTTGATCCAGCAATTCCACTACTGGGCATCTACCCAAAAGATCAAATGACACTCTACAAAGAAGACACCTGCACTCGAATGTTTATAGCAGCACAGTTCACAATCACAAAGTTGTGGAAAAAACCCAGGTGCCCATCAATGGGCACTCATCCACATGAGTGGATTAATAAAATGTGGTATATGTATATCATGGAGTACTATTCAGCTTTAAGAAACAATGCTGATATAGCACCTCTTGTATTTGCCTGCATAGCGCTGGAACCCATTCTACTAAGTAAAGTATCTCAAGAATGGAGAAACAAGCACCACGTGTACTCACCATCAAATTGGTATTACCTGATCAACACCTAAGTGGACATATAGGAATAACATTTATTGGATGTTGGGCAGGTGGGAGGGGGGAGGGGGGATAGGTATATACAAACCTAATGAGTGAGATATGCAACATCTGGGGAATGGTCATGCTTTAAGCTCTGACTCAAGGGGGGAAGGGAGGCATGGGCAATATACGTAATCTTAACATTTGTACCCCCATAATATACTGAAATAAAAAAGTGGAAAAAAAGAAAGTAACCTAAAATTCTTTCTTTAAAACTATCGTAATCTTTGTGTCAAGAATTCTTTCTCAGCCCCTGCTGTAAGTTCTCACCCTAACAACCTTTATCTGTAAAGTTGTAAATAAAGTCCCCTGTTTCATTACTGATTCTGATAAATTAGTTTATTCTCTCTCTTACTCCCCCCTCACTGTGTGTGTGTGTGTGTCTGTGTGTGTGTGTGCGCGTGCATGTCAGTGTGTGTCTGTGTTTTGCATATATATGTCTTATTTGGTCAATCTACTAAGAAGTTTATGGATTTTATTGACCTTCTCAAAGAATGAGCTTTGTATTTCATTTATTTTCTCTATTTTTCTCTTTTTAATTTTATTATTTCTGCTCTCAACTGTGTTATTTCCTTCATTCTGCTTGTTTTGGATTTAGTTTGCTCTTTTTTTCCATTTTTTTTCCCCCCTCACCACTGTCCTTCAGGACCACAACCATAATACTAACCATGACTAATACTTGAAAATCATACTTTACTTACTTGGAAATGTAAGGCTTCAGTGTTTCACTACTAGTTGCTTCTAATTGCTGCTCCTAATTTGCTATAATGAAAAACCATCAGCATACTCAGGCCCAAGTTCTTACTTGTCAGTGTTCTCTTTATAAGGAACTCCCCATGTACCCATAGGTGTACAACGAGGGAGAGAAGGCAACATGACATGAGTAGTTGTTGAAGGAGTTGAGCCATAAGCTAATGCTACTTCTTTATGCTTCTAAAACTGCTAAGCTCAGTCTCTTATACAGCATTTTCACCTGATGATAGAATGCTGTTTTTGCATCTTGAGTTTACAGCTTGAAGAGTGAGATAGGACCCAAGTCATGTTTAGTACTTTAGGTCACACTATCACCTCGTGTCCAAGTCTAGGCATTTAGTATCTACAGGAACACATTAGGATGCTAACCACTGGACCTCCAGAAAAGTTTTAAGGTGGTTCATCACCCACTATCTGGTTAGATATATCTAAAGCATCCAAAATACTTCATTTTTCCTGATCATTGGATCCAATGAGAATAGCCACAATAAAGTAGTTGGTCAACATAATGTTTTTAGAAGATTAAGATGTTTGTTGCTTAGTGGGAGAATTTTATGGTACATGAATTATATCTCAATAAAAATAAATAAATATATTAATTACTCTCTGATAACAGTTCAAGTAAGAGACGTGTACCGTCAAGTTAAGAAATACAAGTATAAGGGTATCCCTATTATATAATCACAAGAAATTTTACCAATTATATTAAGTTAACCTTAGAAAAACTCTCTTAATGTAATACAGAGAAGAAATATTTGGCAAAGAGAAGATACCCATCTTCCCACTATCTGGTTCCACATAAATAAGGTAGACAGTGATTATTTTCTAAATTATGAATGTGATGATTATTCAGGGGAGAAAAGAAAATCTCCACACAGGTTCCTTCTACCCCTTATTTTTCTTCAACTCTTACCATCTACTGTGACTCTGCATTGTTCAGATTATATTTAGAGTATCACATTTAGGACATAGAATCTAAGTCCGTTCAGGGAGAGTAAAGAAACTTAGAACCAAAAACTTACTGGTAAAGGTAAGTATACAGTCAAATTAATAAAACTTTAATACTGTAATAGTCTTCTATAAATTACATTTACTCCAGTGTAAAATTTAAAAGCCAAAAGTATTAAAAGTAACTATAGCTACAATATTTGTTAATGGATATGCAAAATAAAAAGAAGTAAATCAAGAAACTAAAAACTTAAAATATGATGGGGACGTGATTAATAGTTATCAGCACAAGGTAGACTTACAACTATTAGATATTTTATATAAGTCCAATGATAATTACAAAGCAAAAATATAAAGGAGGTACACAAAGTACAAATGCAAAGGAATCAAAGCATACCACTATAGAAAATCTTAAAATCACAAAGACAGCAAAAAAGGAAAAAAGGAACAAATTAACTGCAAAAGAGTCAAAACACAATTAACAAAATGGCAATACTGAATTCTTACCTATCAATAATTATCTTAAATATAAATGGTATAAATCCTACAATCAAAAGACAAAGAATGGTTAAATGTATTAAAAGAAATAAAAAATAAGATCTAACTATATACTACTTGTTTTACCTTTAAGAGCACACATAGGGTGAAACAAAAGGAACCAAAATATTCCATGAAAATGAAAACCAAAAGAAAGCATGGGTAGTTATATTAGAAAATATAGATTGTCAGTAAAAATACCAATAAGAGCCAAAGTATATCTTTATATAAAGATAAAGGAGTAAATTCAATAGAAGGATATAACAATTTTAAATATAATATATATGCATTAAACATCAGAGGACCTATGTATTAAACAAATATTACCAGATTTGAAGGCAGAAATAGATAGCAATACAATCCAGGCAGAAAAATCAATAAGAAAACATTGAACTTGAGCTACACTTCAGACCAAATAGAAGTAATAGATTAGATTCGATTTTATGGTTAATTACAGCATGATTGCTTCTGTAGCTATAATAAAGAAGATATTATATAAACAATGTCATAGAATTTTTCTTGTTCACAGATTATGACTTGAAATGAATGTGTAAAGATCTGAGCTTGTTACTTTCTTTTGTAAGCTTCAGAAGAATCAATCACATACCACACTGTTTATAATCATCATTACTGCCCAAATGGTGAAGCTCCATAGACACTTGCTTCATTTGGCACTTTAATACAATCATCACAGTTATTCATGATGCTGATGCCCGATAATGAGATTATTAGCATCCCGTTTTACCTTGGCAAGGAGTGCAGCACTGTATTCAGTCCCAAGGTCAAGACCAAACAAATTCCAAAACCCTGTATTTGAGAATATGTGTTCTAGGACCAATACCATTACAAATTTATATGTAGTCAGGGTTCAGTATGGAGAGAGAAACTTCACCACTGGTTTTATAAATCAGTATCATTTAGAAATGCAAAATGAGATATTGAAAAAATTAAAATATTTTTTAAAAAACACTAAGAGATTATTAAAAAAGAAACTGAAGGAAAACTTTACCAACTCTAAGACTACAGAAATAAATGGGAGAGTTTGGAGTTTTTAAAACCTAGAAGATTAGAGAGGGTCTTCATGAAATGCATATCTATAAAAAGATGGCAGTAGCTGATGCTAACATGTTAGAGAAGAAGCATAAGTTCTCTAAGATACCTTCCATAAAATATCACTTCATTCTCATGATATATTAAGAATTAGATGCATAATTTGAATAAAATTCTTAACACTGTCTTACCCTTTATAAATGCACATACTACAAAAGTTCTCAAAGAATATACATCATTTTTAGGATAAAATTTAAAATGTGATGTTTGCTAAGAACAAAGGGACCTACAGGATATGCTTTCTATCTGCTAGTCTCTTCACATACCACCCTCCAGTTTATTTTATTTTATTTTATTTTATATTTTTTGAGACAGAGTCTCACTCTGTTGCCCAGGCTAGAGTGCTGTGACGTCAGCCTCTCTTATAGCACTCTCAAACTCCTGGGCTCAAGCATGCCTCTTTCCTCAGCCTCCTGAGTAGCTGGGACTACAGGCTTGCACCACCATGCCCAACTAATTTTATAATATATATATATTAGTTGTCCAGCTAATTTCTATGATAATTTTTAGTAGAGATGGGGTCTCGCTCTTGCTCAGGTTGGTCTCGAACTCCTGAGCTCAAACTATCCAAGAGACACAAGAGAAGACAAGAATACAGATAAGAAGGCCATGAAAATCCAATGGAGGAGGTTGAAGTTACGCAGCCACAAGCTAAGAAACACCTAGAGTCACCAAGACTTCACTCCCAGAGACTTCAGAGGGAGACCGGCCCTGCCAACACCAGACTTCTAGCCTCCAGAAATGGAGATAAATCATCATGATCAAGTGGGTTTCATCCCAGGTATGCAAGGAGCATCAACCTATACAAATCAATAAATGTGATTAACTACATAAACAGAATTAAGAATAGAAAACATCCCATTTATCATCTCAATACATACAGAAGGAATTTCTGTTGTTTCAAACTGCCAAGTTTGTGGTCATTTGTTATGGCACCCTAGAAAACTAATACAGGTCTATTATGCAGCGTATGTTAAGAACTCTCACAACTCTTACAAAGACAACATAGTTAAAACTGAGCCAAATATTTGAATAGAGATTTCTCTAAAGAAGATAGACAAATTGCCAACCAAGAAGTGCATGAGGAGATGTTCAACATCATTAGCTACTAAAGAAATTCCTATCAAAACCACAATGAGATATCACTTCACATCCACTAGTTGGCCATAATAAAAATAACAAACAATATAATAAAGTAAAAAGTGTTCATGAGGGTGTGGAGAAATTGGAGTGATCATCCATTACTGGTGGGAATCTAAACATGGTGCAGCTAATGTGAAAAACAGTTCAGCAGTACCTAATGTTAAACATAAAATTACCATATGATCCAGTAGTTCCACTTGGAGGTATGTACCTAAAAGAATTGAAAACATGCTCAAAAATGTTTTCAGAACTATTTACAATTGCCAAAGGTAGAGACTATCAAAATGTGCATCACACGATGAATAAACAAAAAGTGGTATATCCTTACAACAGAATAGTATTCAGTCATAATAAAAGAATAAAGTTCTGCTTCATGCTACAATATGGATGAATTGTAATAACATTATGCTATGTGAAAGAAGTGAAACACCAAATAGGTCACATGATATATGATTGCATTTACATAAAATGTCCAGAATAGACAAACATACAGAGACAAAAATGGATTAGTGGTTGCCTGAACATGGGAGGAGAAGGGAATTTCTAACAGGTACAAGTTTTAATTTCTTAGGGTTTTTTGTTTTTGTTTTTGTTTTTATTTCAAGAAAATATGAGAGCACAAACATTTTGGTTGCATTTTATATCTTTCCCTCTCCCTAGCAAGGTTTAGAGGCATGCCCTTCCCCTCTACAATGTTCACCACATCCCTCAGATATGGGTCTACACCCCCAACTCCTGAATCCCTGGTGAACACCACCACCCTTTGAGCACCTTAGTGTTAATCAGTCAGTACCAATTTGATGGTAAGTACATGTGGAGTCCATTCTTCTGACCTTGTATCTCCTCACTTCAGATAATGGTCTCAAGCTCAATCCAAGAAAATATTAGCAGTGCTAGATCACTGTTGTTTCTTATATTTGAGTAATATTCCATTGTATACATATACCAAATTTTAATAATCCACTCATGAATTAGTGAATTGATGGGCACTTGGGTTGTTTCCATGTCCTTGCAATATTGAATTGTACTGCCATAAACATTCAGGTGCAGATGTCTTTATTATGGAAAGGCTTATGCTCTTTGGGGTAGATGCCTAATAATGCTATTGCTAGATTGAATGGTATTTTTATTTTTAGCTCTTTGATGTATCTCCAAATCCTTTTCCACAAAGGTTGCAATGATTTGCAGTCCCACCAGCAGTGTAAGAGTGTTCCTGTCTCTCCACATCCTTGCCAGCATTTGTTGTTTTGGGATTTTTTGATAGAGGCCAATTTCACTGGGGTTAGGTGATATCTCATTGTGGTTTCAATTTGCATTTCTACAATGATTAGAGATGTTGAGTATGTTTTTATATGTTTGCTGGCCATTATTCTGTCTTCTTTGGAAAAGTTTCTGTTCATTTCCATTGCCCATTTCTTGATGGAGTTTTTTGATGTTTTCATGTTAATTCTTTTGAGTTCTAGATAGATTCTTGTTATCAGAATTTTTTGGAAGTGTAGAGAGCAAATATTTTCTCCCATTCTGTAGGTTGTCTATTTGCTCTAATGATAGTTTCCTTGGCTGTGCAGAAGCTTTTTAATTTGATCAAATCCCATTTGTTTATTTTTGTTGCTGTGGTGATTACTTTGGGGGCCTTCTTCAAGAATTCTTTGCCTAGGCCGATGTCTGAAGGGGTATTCCCAACATCTTCTTCTAGGATTCTTAAGGTTTCATGCCCTAGGTTTAAGTCTGTTATCCATCTTGAGTGGATTTTTGTGAGAGGTGAGAGGTGAGAGGTAGGGATCCAGATTCATTCTTCTTGGGTTTTTTTTTAAAACTTTTTATTTTAAAATAATTTTAGATTCTAGGATTCCAAGGCAGGAGGACCACTTGAAGTCAGGAGTCCAAGACTAGCTTGTGCAAGAGCGAGACCCCATCTCTATCAAAATAGAAAAATTAGCTGGGTATGGTAGCACATGCCTATAGTCCCAGCTACTTAGAAGTCTGAAATAAGAGGATTGCTGAAACCCAGACATTTGAGGCCACAGTGAGCTATGATGACACTACTGCATTCTAGCCCATGAAACTGAGCAAAACTATGTCTCAAAATAATAATAACAATAATAATTGTAATGTAGAAGAGGTGCAAATTGCAGAGATTCCCTATATACCCTTCACCAAAGTTTCCCCTACTGTTCCAGTAATGCCCTTTTTCTACTCAAGGATTCAATTCAAGGTACCACATTGCTAAACTCAAATGTCATGTTTCTTTAGTCTCCTCTGATCTATGACCATTTCTCAGTCTTTCCTTGTCTTTTTTACCCTTGACACTTTCATAGAGTGCTGGTCAGCTTTGGTTTTTTGTTTTTGCTTTTGTTTTTTTTGTCTTTGTTTTTTCAGTTTATCAACTGAGCATATTTATTTTGCTCTGATTCAACTGCAGAAAGTTCACAAATTTAGCATTGTACAAGTGTCTTTTTAAATGCTATAAAATTAGTTTCCTTTGAACATTTTCTTATTCTGAAAACACCACATGATACATAACACTTTGAAAAATACATTCAATCCACATCAATTCTCAAATCTCTCATTGTAAGATACCATTATTTTACACAGTTCACCATTACTTCTAAAATAGAAAAGAAAAAGGGTCAATATCACAGAACAATGTGCTTGACATGTTGGGGTTTACACATTTTACACCATCCAGCAGCTGAATAAAATGCCATTTTGATTTTTCATTCTATGTTGTTTCTGCTTAAATATCATCAAAAGGCATGACTCACTGAAAAAAAGCTCACTTTAATTTGTCATCATTAAAACTAGAACTAATGTGCTTATGTGCCAAACACAGCAATGAGATACTATCAGTTTCAAAACTTGTTGAAATCAGTTCGTGATATATAAAAACATTTATCCATAAAGTGGTTGGTTTTAAGTTCTTTTTCTGAGGGCTTAGACAGTTCTAAGTCATGCTGGGTACATTTTATAATCTATTTTAAATGTTTTAATAGACTTCACTTTTTAGAGCAATCTTAGGTTCACAGTAAAATTAAACAGAAAGTACACATGTACCCCTACCCCTGCATACAAACAACCTTCTCCACTATCAATATTCCACACCACAGTAGTACATTTGTTACAATAAAGAAACCTACAATAGCACATCATTATCACTCAAAGTCCATAGTTTACATTAGGGTTTACTTTTAGTCTTGTACATTCTGTGGGTTTTGACAAACATATGATCACATGTATCTGCCATTTCACTACCATACTGAGTAGTTTCACTGACCTAAAAATCCTCTGTTCTTGCTTATTCATCCCTTAATGCCCCCTAAGTTTGGAAACCACTGATCTTTTTACTGCCTCCATGATTTTGCCTTTTCTAGAATGTCATATACTTGGAATAATACTTTATGTAACCTTTTCATATTGGCTCCTTTCACTTAGTAATAAGTATTTAAGGTGCCTCTATGACTTTTCATGCCCTAATAATTCATTTCTTTTTATTCCTGAATAATATTCCTAAATCTGAATGTAACAAGATTATTTATCTACTCACCTATTGAAAGACATCTTGGTTGTTTCCACAATTTGGTAATTATGAAAGAAGATGCTATATATGTTTGTGTGCTAGTTTTTATGTGGACATAAATATTCAACTCATTTGGATAAATACCAAGATGAATGGTAAGGGTATGTTTAGTTTTATAAGAAACTAAACTGTCTTACAAAGTGGTTGTACCATTTCGCATTCCCACCAGCAATGAATGAAAGTTCCTACTGCTCCACATCCTTCACAGCATTTGTTATTGTCAGCGTTATGTATGTTTGGGTGTTCTAATAGGTATATAGTGGTATCTCATTGTTGTTTTAATTTGTAATTCCCTAATGATTTATGTTTTTTGAGTATCTTTTCATATTCTTATTTTCCATCCATGCATCTTCTTTGGAGAATGATCTATTTAGGTCAGATCTTTACATTCTCATTCCTGAGTTTTAAGAGTTCTTTGTATATTCTTCTTCATCAGATATGTTTTTGGAAATGCAATCCATTGTAAATGTAAACTATTATAAATGGTATTGTCTTTTTAACCTCAAATTCCACTTCTTCATTGCTGGTATATAGAAAAGACTTTTATATATTGACAGTGTATCCTGAAACCTTGCTATAATCACACATTAGTTCCAGGAGCTTGCCATACCTTTTATTCTTATTGCGCTCACAATATTTTCTTATTCTATTGTGATTCCTTACTTTGCACATAGGGTTTTTTAGAGTACAATATATATTTTCCAGACATTTGGCTATAACTCAATTAGCTATGTTACGGAGTGCCAAATTAATTCCACGGTGATCTTGAGACATTCACTATATGATTTCAATCCTTTAAGACTTCCTTTTTGGATCAGAATAGTGTCTATTTTGGTAAATGTTCTACCTCCCTTGCAAAATGATGCATATTCTGCAGCTGTTGCACAAGTATGATTTTATTTTAAAAATGTGTCATCTGATGTTAGCACTTGTGTGTCAAAACTTATTAAATTGGACACATTAAATATGAGCAGCTTATTATATGTCGCTTGCACCTTCACAAAGTTGTCTTAAATTCTAAAAGGTCAAAATAAATGTATTTTAAACTAACAATTAGGTCTTTTTGTTAAAATCTAAAGATACCAATTTGGCATTCAGTATATAACTGTCAGGACCTCATGTCATCATAGAACATATTGAAATACATTAGTCATCTGACCAAGATTACCTACCTATTCAGACAAATTTGACATGCATTAGGGCCATCCCTCCATATTATGATTTTTTGTTGGTGATTATGTATCACACTAGTCAAAATGTGAATTCTTTTGCAACTGGAACTAAAACCTTAATTAAATATGATTACATAGATAGAGTTATAGATTAAGATTTCAGAACAACTCCTTAGTACTTATAGGTCAAATAAATAATAATTTTTAAAACTTCACTCATTTTTTTAATTTTTATTGTTAATTATAGTAGTTGTATATATTTATGGGGTACATGTGATATTTTGATATAAGCATATAATGGATAACAATCAAATCTGAGTAATTAAGGTATCTACCATCTAAGCATTTATCATCATTTATCATTTCTTTGTGTTAGGAACATCCAATTCCACTCTATGAGTTATTTGCAATAACATGAATGGAACTGGAAGACATTATGTTAAGTGAAATTATCCAAGTGCAAAAAAACAAATATTGCATGTCTTCACTAATGTCTGAGAGGTAGAAACAAACAAAAAAACAAAATTGGACTCATGCAGATAGAGAATAGAATAATGGCTACCAGAGCTTGGGAAGGGCATTGAGAAAGGGGGGAATATATTTGGAATGGTTAATGGATACAAAAATACAGTTAAATAGAGGGGATAAGATCTAATATTTGGTAGCATAATAGGATGACTACAATCAATAATAATTTATTGTACATTTCAAAACTTCACAAAATTTTAATGTTAGGCTGATTTATATAAGGTTTTACTTGTCTCCCTATTCTAATTTCCAGACTATGCAACCCTTGCTATCACGCATAACAAAGAAGTCCACAAGAGATGTCCAAGATAATTATCTCCATGATTGTTATTCTTTCCAGAACATAGAATAAGGAAGTTTCACACAAGGGACACCTTGAGGTAGTGAATATATGTCAGGTTGAGGGAAAGCACTTCCACAGATAACAGTCTCCACCTAACAATGGATGTCATCTCAAGAACACATCAGAAGAGAAGACTGATCTTAGAGATTATGTGATTTTAGTAAGTATTCTCATCTCTATTTTTTAAGATAATTCTGTGTATCTGTTTCCTGTATGTCCACCATGCTTGGATTTGAGAATGGCTTGTTTAGCTTCTGACGTTTTCATAAGGCACTACACAAGTTTTCTCCTCCTATCCTATTCCTACTAGAATTTCTATGGTCTCTTTAACAACAGTGCACACACCACCAAAATGCACTGTCTTAGAAATGCTTTCAGGTCTGTTAGGGAAATCACAGTTCTTCGATGTTTAGTTGATGTAAGTGGTTTCCAGTTATCACTATTCAAATGATTCATTTCATATAAAAGAATAACATTTTTCATGCCAGGAAGAACATTGTATGGAAGATAACTTTTAGTATAGGGATAGAAGTAAAAAGGGTCATATATCAGTGAGAAGTGATATTACTACAGACCTAAGATTAAAACCCATAACTGGAGAAAAGCATGAACTATGGAAGGAAATGGGGTTTCTCCCTTTATATGTCACCAGTGTACATCTCAGACAATCTATTGAATTCTCTGAGGACAAGATTTAATTTGTAAAAACACAAATATTGAGAAATAAAATTTTTAGAGTTATTATTATAGAGGAGAATCTTTATAGAACAATATTGTATCTAGAAAGAGATGAAAATGTGTGGTATTATATTTATTTTTAATTGACAATAATTTTATATGAATACAATCTGGTGTTTTTATATATGTATACGATGACATGTGCATCACCTCACTTATCATTATTTATAGTGCGAGATTTGAACTCTTAACAGTTTTAAAATATACATACATTTTTTAACATAGTCACCATACTGTTCAATAGATCAATAAACCTAAAATATTTTATAGCTCTTAAAAGAGCAATTCATTTGTCTCCCTTAGCTAACTTTTCAATTTAATCAATCCCAAAATTATCCTTACTCCAGTTTGTGAAAATTCTCTCTGAGGTAAAGTCAGAAATTCCAATGGTGCTTTAATAGAATGTCCTATATCCTCTTTTTTTTTTTTTAATTATTTTTTTTATTTCGGCATATGATGGGGATACAGATTTTAAGGTTTCAATAAGTGCCCTTTCCCCCCCTCCCCCCACAAGTCTGAGTCTCCAGCATAACCATCCCCCAGACGGTGCACTTCTCACTCATTATATCCTCTTGTAGCTCTTCTTAAAAAATAAATAACCCTCCCCGGCAAGGGCAAAGTGAATGGTGAAAAAGTCCTTATGTTCCTGGAAAGCAAGAGGCGTGTCAGATGTGTCCTCTGCATCTGTACTTTCTACAATGTCTAAGTAAATGTATGTTAATTTAGAGAAAATGTAAGTAGTAGTTATTTTTTAAAAGGTGATTGTATATATTTTACTTATAGAAAGTACTTGGCTGCACATTAAATATTTTGTCAAAAAGCTTTGGAAACTGTATTCCTTTAAGATTTACCATAAAGAATAAAGAGGGGAAATAATTAATATTTATTAACATCCACTGGGTACCACAAAAGTTTAATGCTCTGTCTATATTTTCTGATTCATATTCACAACATGTCTATTAGATTTCATGTCCTCTCTTTTACAAATGAGGAAATGGAAGCAGAAATATGTTTAGATCAAAGTCACAAGATCAACAATAATGGAGTGAAATTTTACATCAGGTCTGATTAATTTAAAAGCCTATGACTATTTTACTAATTCTCATAAATATAGAATTAATATTGAGTAAAATACTCTACAAATATTATAAGATATTAACAACTTTTTTAAATGAGAAAATATCCATATGATTACTATTTGATAAACTCTTCCCTAGGAAAATACATGTTCACCTTTAACAAATTTCTCTAACACAGCTGATCTTACTCTTGCTACTAGCTGTCTTCTCTGTCACTTATTCCACTAGGTATAGAATTAGTTATTGAAAACTTATCCTGGAAAGGCTTGTCTTGATAAGAAATTACCTTTCGAATATAGGTCAGATTATTCAAGTTTCTGAGGGGGCATAAGTCTATTGGGTAAAATATCAGGATATTAGCTTTAGAAATTAGGTAATCTCTATTATGAAGGATATATTTATTTGTAATTTAAGACTATTATCATATATCTCCTTTTTCACAGCAGATATGTGCTTTACCTAATTTCTTTATGAGCATTTCTTTCTTGCTATACTTAATCTATGGTTCTAAGTTCTCAGTATAAGGGAAGGAGAAGTAGTGCTCATGATGTGGTAATGGTTTTCATATTTCATTTGTTCTCATTGATGCCACCCTGGAGATTTCAATGGATAAAAGATGAGAAATTTAAAAAGTGAAACAATGCCAAGGAAGATAATTAAGAAAGAGGGAAAGGATGTAAGCAATTATCTTTCCAATATCCAGCTTGAAAAGAATTCTCAATTTACTTAAGAATGAATACTATAAGCAATATTATTATTATATTTGGAAGTAAATGATTGGTACACTAAGCACTAACAATAACAGATATACTTTCCTACACATGTCTATTATTTATTCTTACCTAGAAAAGATAGATAGATGAAATCAATGATAGATAAATAGAAAATAGATATCTTTAGTAACTTTGATGATCAGGACATGATAATGTTTCAAAGCCTAGAGATTTCCCACCATTCATTCACATAATTAAAGGTGAATTTTTTTTAGAAAGAGAGCTCAGTGCTTTTATTTTTGTATTAATTACTTTTTATTTATAATAAAAAGTAATTTCATTATAATTGTGCATATTTATGGGGTAAACTGTGAGTTTTCAATGCATGTATAAATTATATAATGATCAAATGAGAATAATTACCATATCTGTCACTTTAATTATTTATCATGCCTTTGTGGTGATAACAGTCAAAATCTTCTCTTTTAGCTATCTTGAAATATACACTATATTGCCACTTGTCATAGTCATCCTACTGTGTAATAGAACACCAGAACTTATTCTTTCTGTCAATTGTAACTTTGTACCCCTTCATTAACCTCTCCTATTCCTCCCCTTCCTCAACCCTCCCTATTCTCTGGTAACTACTCTCTACTTCTATAAAATAAACTTTTTTAGATTCCACATATGAGTGAGATCATGTGGTGCTGTCTTTCTGAGACTGGCTTATTTTTCTTAACATAATGGTCTTCCAGTTCCTTGATGTAGCTGCAAAGTACAAAATTTCATTCTCTTTCGTGTCTGAATACTGTTTCATTGCATCTATACACCACATTTTCTTTATTCATTTATCTGTATATGGACATTTAGGTTGATTTCACTTCTTAGCTATTATAGATAGTACTGCAATATACATTGGAGTAAGATATCTCTTCAACATACTGATTTCATTTCCTTTGGATATATACCCAATAGTGGAATTGTTGGATCGTATGGCAATTCTATTTTTAATTATTTTTAATTTTTTGGGAAAACTCTATCTTGTTTTTCATAATGGCTATAGTATTAATAATTTACATAACACCAACAATCCAAAGATGTTTCCCATTCTCCGTGTCCTCACCAACATTTGATATTTTTGTCTTTTTGATAATATTAATATCTATTCTAAATGGAGTGAGGTTACCTCATTGTAGTTTGATTTACATTTTTCTGATAATTAGAGATGACCAGCACATTTTCATAAATCTGTTGGCCATTTGTATGTCTTCTTTTGAGAAATGTCTGTTCAGGACTTTCTCCCATTTTGAAGTCAGATTATTTATTTGTTTTCTACTGAGTTTTTTAAGTTCCTTATATTAATACCTTCTGGATATTAATCCCTTGTCAAATGCATAGTTTGCAAATATTTTCTCCCATTCTGTAGATTGTCCCTTTGGTCTATTGATTATTTCCTTGCTATTGAAGGATTTTAGTTTGATGTAAAAATTGTGTCCTTTTGCTTTTAATAATTTTATAGTTTTGGGTCTTTTTTAAATTTCAGAATATTATGGGGGTACAAACATTTTGGTTACATATAATGCCTTTGCCTTGTCCAAGCCAACGCTACATGAATGCCCTTCCCCCATACAGTGCACTCTGCACCCATTAGTTGTGAGTTTGCCCACCCATCCAGCACCTGACGAATATTACTTCCATGTGAGCTCCTTAGTGTTGATGATTTAGTACCAATTTGATGGTAAGTACATGTGGTGCTTGTTTTTCCATTATTGTGATATTTTGCTTCAAAAGATAGACTCCAGCTCCATCCAGGATAATATAAGAGATATAGCATGCAAATAGTTTTTCCCATTCTGTAGGTTGTCTAGTCATTCTAATGATAGTTTCCTTGATTGTGCAGAAACTTTTTAATTTGATCAGGTCCCATTTATTTATTTCTGCTGCGGCTGTGATTGTTTTGGAGGTCTTCTTCATAAGTTCTTTGCCTAGGCTAATGTGTATAAGATTTTCCCAACATTTTCTTCTAGAATTCTTAAGGTTTCATGCTTTAGGTTTAAGTCTATTATCCATAATGAGTTGATTTTTGTGAGAGGTGAGATATAGGGATCCAGTTTCAATCTTCTGCATGTGGTTATCCAGTTTTCCCAGCACCATTTATTGAATAGAGATTCTTTTCCCCAGTGTATATTTTTGTTTGTTTTGTAAAATGTTAGATGACAATATGAAGATGGTTTTACTTCGGTTCTCAGCCCTCTTCCAAAGGCCTATATCTCTGTTCTTGTGCCAATTCCATGCTGTTTTGGTTACTATAGCCTTGTAGTAAAGCTTAAAGTCTGGTAGACTAATGCCTCACAATTTATTCTTTTTGCTTAAGATTGCTTTGGCTATACAAGGTCTTCTCCAGTTTCCTGCAAAGCATAGAATTATTTTTTCTAGATCTGCAAAGAATGATGATGGTATTTTGATAGGGATTGCATTAGTTGTGTAGATCACTTTAGGTAGTATGGCCACTTTAACAATATTAATTCTGCCAATCCATGAGCATGGGAGGGTTTTCCATCTGTTTACATCTTCTACAGTTTCTTTTCTCAGTGTTTGGTAGTTCTCTCTATATAGGCCTCTCACCTCCTTCGTTAAATATATCCCTGAGTATTTAATTTTCTTTGATACCATTGTGAAAGGTTTTGCCTCTTTGATTTGATTTTTGCTTGACTGTTATTGGCATATATGAATGCTAGTTTGGGGTCTACATTTAATTTTTTAATCTATTTAGAGCGGGGTCTAGGTTCATTCTTCTGCACATAGATATGCAGTGTTCCCAGAAACATTTATTGAAGAGACTGCCCTTTCCCCAATGTGTGTTTTTGGCATCTTTGTTGAAAATAAGTTGGCTATAAATGCATGGATTTATTTCTGACCTCTGTATTCCATTGATCTATGTGTCTGTTTTTATGCCAGTACCAGGCTATTTTGGTTACTATACTATGTAGTATATTATTAAGTCAGGTAATATGATGCCTCCAGCTTTGTTCTTTTAACTCAAGTTTACATTTGCTATTTGGGGTCTTTTGCATTTCCATGTGAATTTGAAGACTTTTTTTCTATTTCTGTGAAGAATGTCATTGGTATTTTAATAGAGATTGCATTGAATCTGTATGTTGCTTTGTGCAGGGTTTTTTTGTGGCTTAACATATAGTCTGTCATGGAGAATGTTCCATGTGCTATTGAGAAGAACTTGTAGTCTGCAGGTGCTGACTAAACTGTTCTATAATGTCTATTAGGTTCATATGGTCTAGAGTGCACTTTAACTCTGATGTTTCTTTGTGATTTCCTGTCTAGATGGTCTGTCCATTGCTGAAAATGGAGTGTTAAAGTCCTCTATGATTATCGAATTGCAGTTGATCTCTCCCTTTAGGTTGTTAATATTTTCTTTATATGTGAAGAGGCTCTAGTCTTTGGTACACATATATTTATAATTGTTAAATCCTCTTGTGATATTGCTAGATAAGGGTTTACTACTGTCATTTTGTTACTTATTGTGTAACTCTTTTCTTCCTTTCTTCCTGTCTCCTTTTGTGGTTAAGTGCTGTTCTCTGATAGCACACTTTTATTCCTTACTTTTCATTTTTAGTGTATTTATTATAGGTTTTTCCTTTGTATGCCATGAGGCATACAAAAAATATTTCACAGTTATCATAAGTAATTTTAAAGTGATGACAACTTAAATTGGATCACAAAGGAAAGAAAAAGAATCAACAAAAACCTTAAAAAGTCTACACTTTAACTGCACATTTTTACATTTTGATGTCTCAAATTATGTTTTTATATTGCCTATTGCTTAAAAAATTATTGTAGTTATTATTATGCTTCATAGTATTGTCTTTTGGTGCTCATACTAAAGATAAGAGGCATTTACACACAATTATGTCATTACCATAGTGTAAATTTTTCTGTATACTTATTTTTATTAGTGAGTTAAATGCTTTCAGATTTTTTTTTGTTTCATTCTAGTGTTCTTTTCTTTCAGATAGGAGAATTTCCTTAACTTTTCAGATTTTTACCCTAATCAATTAAGTTTGCTAAATGAATTTCATTTAATTGTACTATTAATTGTATGAGTTATGTGCCTGGTTTTGTAGATAAATCATCATGCCACATATTTATTATATTACCTACTATGTAGTTTCTGTCTAAAAGATTGTCCCAACATATATTGTAGAGTGATCAGCTAAAAAATTGCTTTTATGATGTCTTATAGAAGAAATTGTAGAAAAATTATAAAGTTGAATCGTGTCATTTATACCAAATTTCAATATCACTTCACCATCACCTTTCTAAGTGTGTTACCTAATTTTTAGTTATTTAGTGCGATAGTTAGTGATGTTTCCCCACTCAGATTGTTCACAGGACTAGTAGAATGGCTAGTTTCCAGGTGACACAAAAGTCTTTTTAGCCCTTCACCTTGTAGTCCTGATTTCCTCATTCTCTTCTTGTGAGACTACCTTCTCAATAAAGTAAATAAATAATTTGCATAACAATCCAATCTCAACCCTTACTTCTTGGAAAGTCAATTATAGGCAGTTAGCTTCTCTGTTGGGCATAATACCATGTATATAGGGCCAAGCTTTTTCATCACGTTATATGTTTTACTCTCAGATATAAATGGCAAATTTCAACATGAACACAAAATTCTGAAAATTAAGCACCCTTTTTTATCACACTAATAATCGGATCTTCTCTCTATGTTATTTTTCAGGACACACCGAATAAAAATGGATGGAGGAAATCAGTCTGTACTGTCTGAATTTGTGCTTCTTGGACTTTGCCACTCTTGGAATATTCAGATCTTACTCTTCATAATATTCTGTATGCTTTACCTGATCATTGTATCTGGAAATATTGTCATCGTGATCTTAATCATCATTGATTCCCATCTCCATTCTCCCATGTACTTCTTTTTGGCCAACCTGTCCTTTGTTGATATGTGGCTCTCCTCAGTTACCACTCCTAAGATGATCACAGATTTTCTCAAGGAGAACAAGACCATTTCCTTTGGAGGTTGCATGTGCCAGATACTCTTTGTGCATTTTGTTGGAGGTGGTGAAATGGTGCTACTAGTGATAATGGCCTATGACCGCTATGTGGCCATCTGTAAACCACTCCACTACTCCGCCATTATGAGTCTCCAAAAGTGTATAGGGTTGGTGGTAACTTCCTGGACCATTGGCTTTGTGCATGCCATGAGTCAAATGGTTGTAATTGTTCAGCTGCCATTCTGTGGTCCCAGGGACATAGACAGCTTCTTCTGTGATATACCACTGGTAATCAAGCTTACCTGCATGGATTCCTCTAACTTGGAAATATTAATGAATGGTGACAGTGGGGTTCTGGCAATGACTTGCTTTATTCTGTTGCTGATATCCTACACATATATTCTTCTCACTGTCCAACAAAGCTCTAAAACTGGGGCATCTAAGGCATTCTCTACCTGCACTGCCCACATCACAGTGGTGGTGCTCTTCTTTGGACCCTGCATCTTCATCTATGTGTGGCCACTCAGCATCACCTGGATGGACAAATTTCTTGCTGTGTTCTACTCTGTTATTACACCTCTCCTAAATCCAGCCATTTATACCCTGAGAAATAAAGTGATGAAAAATGCTATGAAGAGATTTAGAAGCTATTACAGAGATTCCAATGTTAATATTTGATGCTCAGAAGCTTCAATTTGAGTACTTGAGGTTGACTATATTTACCTTATAAAATAGATTTGGAATTCAGGGCATTTAATTTATGTCTGCATGTTTTTCTTGGCTCCAGATACAAAAATAGAGTTAATAAAATTCAGGAATTTCAACATTTCCTAATCAACTAGCAGAACACCATGAAATATTTTTCTAATATGTAAGCACTGATAATCCTTCATTATGAGAAAATTATCTAATCATTCTTTCTATGCCTTTAACTACATTAAACAAAATTGCAAAATCTTGTAATCCATTCAGTATAGCCATATATCTATTCTAATGGATTGCATCTTAATGAACTGTTATTTTGAATTTTCTTCTGAAACCCGTTGGGAAAAATAATGTTTCTATAACATTGACACCTTCGTGTAATCTTCACTTGCTTTTTGTCCAAAGGCAAAACATTATCATTTTTTCTTAACATAACTTCCTACCCAAATGCTAATGAAGAAAAAATAAAGAAAGGATGATATAAAGGTGGTAAAGTACATAAGGAATATCAGTGAAGGTTATTCTTTGCTTAATATTCATTAAGTTAATAAAAATTAAAAATAAAATAAATTCTAATGATATTTCTTTTAGTTATCTCAGTCTTGAAGACTTATTTATACTTTAAATTATTAACCATTTTTATAAAAGTTTAAAAATGTAAGGCTGAGATCATGCCTTACCTATTTATTTCTTAAAACTGTAATACATGGTATACTGGTTAGTATATTAATATTTTAATAAATAAATAGAAGCCAATTTTTTTCATTCAAATGTCTAACATTTATTTGTCATGGTATATATATAAATAAAAATTTTGGCATTTAAAAATTATCCTAAAAGTTTTAAATTATTAGTATTTCTTTTCTTTTTTCAGAATTGTAAATTAAGCAGATTGAAATTCAGTTTTAAGAATAAACAGTAAAAATCAGAAACCAAAAGGATGGAAGTTTTCATTTCTTTTAATTTGGGAGCAAAGTACAACAAATGACAGAATAAAAACAATGCAGTTATTTTTAACTTGGCTGTCTAGTCTATGTCATTATGTTGTATGCATTGCCTTAAACATTTTTAGTATTATCCCAAAACTGTAAATGAGAAAACGAGATTCAGATATAGGAACTAAATTTCCTCAAGGTAACAGAGTTTTATTTTTCTTTACTTAAAGGATTTAGAGATCAATTTGATTTCCAAGAGTGTTCATTTGTTATTTGACACCACACAGTACAATATAAAATTTATTTCTTACAAGGTAAATAAATAACTCATTCCAAAAATAAAATATGAGAACATGCCTATTAATCTAATAAACAAAAAAATTCTAATTTTTGTAAATTACATAATTGGCAATATAGTTTGATCAAGCAATATATGTTGCAAACAAACCAAGCATCTTCTAAGCAGACACCTGCACACAGATGGTATTAAAAGACTAGCAGTCAACTGTTTGGTTGTCTTTATCTTAGGTGGAGCCTCAATTCATCCTCTGGGAGACATTCACTCAATCATTGCATTTTCATCACAAGTTACAAAAAGTAACTTCTTTTCTATCCAGAATGCTGAGTATCTTTATAACTCTGTATGTTTATAAACAGTTCTCAAGTGATCAACAAACAGATGGTTGGCTTGTTGTTGACATTTCTAAGGTGAATGGACAGCATTCTACTTTGAAGGATGCCACTCTGATTGAATAAGATAAAAACAAATCAGCAATGGTAGGCTGACTTGCATGCTGTTTTCCCAGCAGTGCTCCGGAAGAATAGAACGGTGGTAAAATCTCCTGTGTTTGGGATTTTACTGACTCATGGACAGTGGCCAATGGCCTGGCCATACAGTGGGGTGGGAGATCAATAGAAATGTAACCTAATAAAGGGATGTTTGCATGGGGTACAGCTCTATGGAAATTTGAAGGAGCATTAAAGTAGGAGAGGTTGATGCCCATCAGAGGAGCTCCCTTATGGATTCATAAGATGATTAGAATTGACAAACAGATTTCACCTTGTGCTCACTTGAGGTGGCTACCTGGGTCCATGAAATGAATGGATATGGGGGATTTGCAGCAATGTAGATATTGGCTGAATCTAGGCATATTCCTCTTGCACCAAGGCAGAAAATGCCAACAAGAATTGTTCTATCTGCCAACAAGAGAGACAGAGACTAAAGATGGCACTGTGAACATTTCTTCCTTTGAAGGCCCTAAACATAGCAGGCAGGTCAGACTGATGCTGGTAGCTATGGGAGGCTGCACATTGGTCCTAACAGGAATAGACACTGGTTCTGGACTGGGCTTTGCTTACCTGATGGAAGATACAAATGCCCAGAGTACTATTGGAAATCTGGAACAGAATATATTGCACCAATTTGGCCAACCAAGATATACAGTGCACAGCCCAAAATGTTAAACAATAGGCAGAGAGATATTCTCCTTGAAGTAATAGTTTCATAGAAAAGTAGAATGAGCTATTGAAACATTAGTTGTCTAAAATGAGGGGAGATACAGGCCTAAAGAGCTGGCTCACACACCATCACCAGTGTGAGCTCACACGCAACATGAGTAGGACTAAAGGAGAGTTCCCATTAAATAGTCCTGTTCTTCTGGTCTATATGAAAAAGAGGGAATAGGAGAGGTGTTGGTAAAACCATGTGAATTTGCCAAGGGAGGAGTATGCTGGTATAACAACTGTACATTTTTTTCTCTCTTCCCCATATCACCTCAACTTTTTTTCTTTCCTTTTCCTGATGCAGTGGTAATAGGACAAGGACCACAATTACAAGTGTTGGAAGTCACAATAATTTCTAAGGAAGAAACTGTAATTATGTTTTTAAAACTTATGTCACAATTTCCAAGGGCCTGATGAGGGTGGATGATACCTACATCTCATTTAGCAAAATTGAAGCTAACAGTAAATGTAGCTATATTTCCTTGTGTTAAAAATATACCACTACTCCTGTACCTATGTGATCGTACCATATATGAGTAGAAGTGAACTGAGGGGGACACACTTGCTAGACTAATATTGCTGCCTACAATCTAGACCAACATGATGGCTGAAACCAATACCTCTTCCAAAGATGGAGAAGTTTGGGTATTAATGAAGAAAAGGAGGAATAATAGCTGAGGCTAAAGAAACGATTATATGGGTTTGAATTGAGGGAACTTCAATATTACATTAACACCTCAAAATAGATTCAGAGCAAGAGATGATATCATCCCTTAGCTCAATTACACCAGATGCTGATGGGTAAAGCCATGAGTTTGCCAAGACTACTTCTGCTCATGGAACCTGACAAGATCAAAGGAAGCCTACAAGCCCGAGTAGCCTTATCCTGAGAGACATTTTCGAACAAACAAAAATTCTAGAGCTGAAAAATTTATTGAAGAAAATACAAAACACATTAGAAAACTTCAAAAACAGACTAGACCAAGCAATAGAAAGAATCTCAGAACTTGAAGGCAGATATTTTGAAATAATCTAGTCATACAAAAATAAGTAAAAGAAAAAAATTAAAACAGAATGAGCAAAGGCTTCAAGTGCACCTATGTGTTATTGGTATTCCTTGGGAGATGGGGGGGGGGTATGGTGGTAAGATCAAAAAGTTTAGGCATCCTATTTAAGATAATAATTGTTGAATGTTTCCCAGGACTAGCAAGAGAGTTAGACATTCAGGAATAAGAGGTCCAGTGATCCCCAGGCAAATATACTGCACTTTGCCATGACATATTATAGTCAGTACAATTAAAGTCAAAGTGAAAGAGAAAATTTTAATATTAGCAGGAGAAAAGCACCTAGTCACCTATAAAGGAAGAGCATTATATGAACAGCAGACCTAACAGCAGAAACCTTACAATTCAAATGGATTCACAGCTGAATTTGACTAGAAATGCAAAGAATTGGTGTTAATCTTACTGAGGCTATTCCAAAAGATTAAGAAAAAGAGAATCCTCCCTAACTAATTCTACAAAGCCAGTATCACCCTAATACCAAAGCCAGGAAAGGATAGAACAAAAAAAGAAAACTACAGACTGATGTCTCTGATGAACATACACACAAAAATCCTCAACAAAATACTAGAAAACTGAATCCAACAGTACACCAAAAGGATTATGTAGGGGACTGACATATATTTTCCTAGTTTAAGAATTAATGTTAGTGAGTAATGTACGTGTTCCCAGAGTGTTTGAAAGTGATGTGTTCCGGACAGGCTCCCTGTGATAAACAAAGGTGCTGCCTAGAGGCATAACAAAGGACCTGAGTTGCAAGTAAGCAAAAGTTACCCCGCCCCACAGCATTGGGGGTCTGGAGGCCACACGATAAATACATTGTTCCTGTGATTGCTGTGTACACCCCATAAGATGGCTGGTTAGTCAATGACGGGGAAGACCCCTCAAGGGAGGAGCGAACTAAGCCAGCTACAGCCACAAGGGTTCAGCCAAAGATCTTAGGGGATCACCCTAAGAGAAACTGGGGATGAGAAATGTCCCCTGTGGCTCACCTTGCCCATCCTTGCTAATCTCGGTCCTTTATCTATGCCTAGTAGCTAGAGAAACCACCTTGAAATTCTGAGTTAGGGGATATCTGCTTCCCTAAGGCTATGCATTCCAGAATTTATGGCTATCTCTGCCATGCATGGGTGGTTACATACAAGGAACTAACTTTAATCTTTTAGAGTATAAAAATAAAACGGACCTGGTGTATTATTACTTGAGTCAACCCTTTGTACATGTGTCCGCATTTTTCTTTGTGTTCTGGGTTTGTGTTTTGTGTTCTGTGTTCATCCTCTGTCCTGTAAACAGTCCACGACAGGATTATTCATCACAATCAAGTAGGTTTCATACCAGGGATGCAAGGATGATTTTACATAGTCAAGTCAATGAGTGTGATTCACCACATAAACAGAATTATTCAGAAAAAAAAATGATTATCTCAATAGATACATTTGATAAAAATCCAGCACCTCTTCATGATAAAAACCCTCAAAAAACTCAGCCTGTAAAGAACATACCTTGAAACAACAAAAGTTATATATGAAAAAATCATAGCCAATATCACACTGAATGGGGAAAAGTTGAAAATATTCCTTCTAAGAGCTGATACAAGACAAGGATACCCACTTTTCCCCCTTCTATTCAACATAGTACTGGAAGTCCTAGCCAGAGAAGCCAGGCAAGAAAAAATAAATAAATGGCATTCAAATTGGAAAATAGGGAGTCAAATCATCTTTGTTTGCTGATGATGTGAACTTATACCTAGAAAACACTAAAGACTCTTCAAAAACACTCCTAGATTTGATGAACAAATTCAGCAAAGTCTCAGGTTATAATATCAACATACAAAAATTAAAAGCATTTCTATGCACCAACAACAACCAAGTTGAGAATCATGTCAAGAACTCAACCCCATACACAATGGTTGGAAAAGAAATAAAATACCTAGGAGTAAATTTAACAAAGGAGGTGGACAATCTTTATAACATGAACTGTAAATCACTAAAGAAAGAAATTGTAGATGACAAAAAAATGGAAAAATATCCATTCTTAGGGACTGAAAGAATCAATATTGTTAATATGACAATACTGCCTAAAGCTATCTTCAGATTCAATACAATTCCCTTCAAAATGTCAACATTATTTTTCATAGAATTAGAAAAAAAACAATTCTAAAATATATGCTAATGACTTATGTATCCTTCCATCTTTCCAAAGTTTCTTTATCCATATACAATATGTATTATATTTCTCCCTATTTTACACAAAATATAGCTTACTATATAAATAATGAAAAAGAAGACAGAAGAAAAAAGTCTCATCTATAGAGGAGCAATGATAAAAATAGAATTATATACCATTTCTCCTCAGAAACAATTCAATCAAGAAAAGCATAAAATGAAATACTTAAAGTGTTAAGGAAAAAAAAATCCACCCTAGAATTCTGTATCCTGCAAAATTATCCTACAAAAATGAAGAAGTAATAAAGACTTTCTCAAAGAAAAATTGAGGGGATTTGTTGCCAGTAGAACTATCTAGCATGAAAGGTTAAAAGAAGTTCTTCAGAGAAAAGGAAAATAATATAAGTCAGAAACTTGGCTCTACATAATGAAAGAAGGAGCATTAGAAAAGGAATAAGTAAAGTTTAAATAAAAACTCTTATTTTCGTTATTCTCAATTGATCTAACAGATAAAAGTTTGTTCAAAATAATAACAATATCCATGTATTCTATCATTATGCTTAGGAACTATATGTAGGATTATATGGGTATGTATAAGTGAAATGAATACCAGCAATGCTACCAGGGTAGCATTATGCAGTAATGAATTAGGAATATTTTGTTATTAAATACTAGTACTACCCATGAAATGATATAGTGTTATTTGAAAGTAGGCTTAGATTCATTGTAAATGAATATTCTAAACTCCAAAGGAAAAAATGTTTAAGTTAAAAAAAAGTATAATTGACATGCTAACAAAGTAGAGAAAATAGAATCATAAAATGTCCAACTAGGACCACGCAAGCCAGAAGAAGAGCATAATATGAAAAATAGAAACAAAGAAAAAGGGCAATAAATAGAAAACATTAACATGTAGTCATTAATTCAACCACATCGATAATTCAAATGATGGTCTAAATACACCATTTATAAAATAGAGATTGTCTGGGTAGATAAAAAAACTAGACCCAACTATATTTCATCTATAAGAAACACGTTTTCACTTGGCATTCCAGCGCTGACCTGGGCTCGGGGTTTGGAGGGGAGGCGCAGAGAGAGCGCTGGTACGCGCCCCTGCTCCACCAATTTGATATTGGACGGTCACTTGCTGCACAAGTGGCACTGACTCTGAACTCAGAGAGTGGACCCTGCCTGGACGGGGCAGTACTACAGGGGAGGTTGCCCTTGGTAGATTTAAGGCAGAGAAACATTGTCTTCTACACTCTCCTGCGACCTGGAGCGCCGCCCTGGACTCCAAAGTCTCTGTCCCAGCCTTGGGGGCAGAGCTGAGATAGAAACTGTTCTCATTCCTGCCGCTTAATTCCACCGGTGTAATTAAGGAACCAGAAGACAGGGACTGGTGGGTCCCAGGGCCTACCTGCCCGCTCCTGGTCGGTCTCTCCCTACACAGGTCTCCCACGCTCTGTGTCCGGAGTGCGGAACCCGTCTGGGCAGACTGCCTTTAGTGGTTACTAGGCAGAGATACTTTACGACCCCCACATCCGGGGATTTGGGGCTAGGTCCTTGGCTCCAAAGTTTGTATCCCCGCCTTGGGGGCGCAGCCGAGATAGAGACTGTTCCTGTTCCTGCTGCTTATCTACACCTGTGGAATTAAAGAGACAGAAGACGGGGCTTGTGGCTGAGTCTTTGGCTCCAAAGTCTCTGTCCCTGCCTTGGGGGCGGAGCTGAGGTAGGAATTGTCCCCATTCCTGCCGCTTATCTCCACATGTGTAATTAGGGAGTCAGAAGATAGGGACTGGTGGGCCCCAGGGCCTGCCTGCCCGCTCCTGGTCGGTCTCTCCCTACACAGGTCTCCCGCGCTCTGTGTCCAGAGTGAGGATCTAGCCTGAGCAGAGCCGAACCACGTAGGAGACTGCCTTTAGTGGTTATTAGGCAGAGATATTTTACGACTCCCACATCTGGGGATTTGGGGCTAGGCCTTTGGCCCCAAAGTTTCTATCCCCGCCTTGGGGACGGAGCCGAGATAGAAACTGTTCCTGTTCCTGCCGCTTATCTCCACCTGTGGAATTAAAGAGACAGAAAAGGGGGCTTGTGGATCAGCCTTTGTCTCCAAAGTCTCTGTCCCCTCCTTGGGGGCGGAGCTGAGGTAGGAACTGTTCCCATTCCTGCCACTTATCTCCACTTGTGTAATTAAGGAGTCAGACAGGGATTGGTGGGTCCCATTGCCTGCCCATCCGCTTTTGGTCAGTCTCTCCTTACATAGGTCTACCGCACTCGGTGTCCAGGCCCTGGAGTTTGATTGGGCAGGGCCGAGCCTCGTAGGAGGCTGCCCTTGGTGGA